>PVHT021183583.1:1318867-1369561 GCA_004024745.2 Catagonus wagneri
ACTAAAGAGACACAATGAACTTCTTTGAAGAACAGACAATGACTCACAGATTTTGGAAAACCTTGGTTTTTCAAATAAGACAATCTGGGGGGTGGGGGGATGCACTGTGGGTTTGGGACACAAAATCTATTGTATTGACTTATGATCTTTGTACACCTATAACTGAAATAAAATTCATTGTTAATATGAAAAAAAAAAGGAGTCATCTCTGGTAACATTTAGGTGTGTGTCTTTTCAGAGAAGGACATTTTAGAAATGGCTGTTTTATAATATTTTTTTTTCTTTCTTTGATTTTTTAGGACCGCATATATAGCATATGGAAGTTCCCAGGCTAGGGGTTGAATCAGAGCGGTAGCTGCCAGCCTACACCACAGCCACAGTAACATAGGATGCAAGATGTATATGTGACCTACACCACAGCTCATGCAGCTCAGGATCCTTTACCCACTGAGGGAGGTCAGGGCTCGAAACCACATCCTCATGGATACTAGTCAGGCTCATTGCCTCTGAGCCACAGGGAGAACTCCTATCTCTCTTTTATATATGGATTTTTTTCCTGAACTATTTAAAGTGTAGATATCATGATACTGTATAATTTCAGTATGTATTTCCTAACAATAAAAGTACTCTTACACATAACCTGTCAACTCTAATAATATAATAGTTATTTTACTAGGAAAAGTGAGTTTATTTGGGAATAGCAGAGGGATTGCAATTTGGGATATATGAACTATGGCAGACCATAGGCAAATTCAGAGAATAAAGGGAGTCTTAAAAAAAGGAAAAAAAGAGAAAGGGAGACTTGTTTTTAAAGGGAGTTGGGAGGGGCTTGTAATAGCCAAAGAGTGCACTGGAGGAAACTAGTAGCCCAGATTATGGAGGCTTCTCATTGGGTGGGCTACTACAGTCTCTAATTGCCTGGGTTGTCATGGGTGGAGGGAGTTTTCTACATGTGCTGGCTAGTAGAGATATCTTCCTGTCAGAGATGTAACCGTTTCTCTCTTCCTGCGTGGAATAAGCAGTGATGCTATGAGAGCTCCCCCTACAGACCTGCCCCAACTCCAATTTTAGCTCAAGTTTCTTTAATTCCACATTTCCCCCTTTTGATCAATATACATCCTTGAAAGCCTTGCTAATCAAGAGTTAGGATCTCTGCATATAGTGGTATCCCTCAATGCCAGGAAGGATCTTCCCTGGCTGTTATTTCCCATGTCAGAGAGAAAATATGTAAATTAGAAGCTTTTTGAGGCTGCATTTGAGCAACAAGGGGAGGTGGTAGGGAGAACTCTTCTTGTTAAAAGTCCATATTTAGTCACGGTTGTAAGTATTAGAAATTTTCTCAAAGTATTGAACTAAGTCATCTTCACTAGGTGTGTCATTTTTGCAAAGCTTCAAGAAGCAATAGGTACATAACTTAAAAACAAATAGCAGAATTAAAAACAATAAACCCATTTGTAAGATGGCACTAAACCAGGAGCCCAGACCTGAAGGCAGCCAGATGAAAAAGACAGTGGTTTGTTAGGTGAAATTTGCTGTAATCAATGTGCTTGCTCTGAGCAACCTCAGCCAACGAGCTAAGTGACCATTGCTGAGCTGAAACTGCATTGGCTATGGAGTCAGTCAGCTCTCTTAATGTCAGGGAGAGATACCTGATCATTTGTTCATTGTCACTCACGAATCCATAGGAATAAAGGTCTCCCTATGTTGGCAAAACCAGACTCTTGTACACCTCCTAGAAGTTCTTGCTTAAGGTGATTGTAAAGGTTTAATAGAACAGACCAATGAGAGACTTGTTTGGTTTTATAGGAAGAACGTTGCAGCAAGGGCACACTTGTCTTTGCATTCTCCAGCTGTCAAGGCAATGAGCTGCCCTAGAATAAAGGCCATCCCCCAAATTTCCACATATGAATGTGTAATCAGGAGTGTACATAGTCCACTGTATAAGTGATAGTATCTATGGATTTCTTCATTGCTTAACCAAGGCTTGCATCTGGCGGCTCCACAGAACTTTTCATGCAAATATTCAAAATATCTTGTTTTCCTATCCCAGGTACTGGGTCAGCTTGAAGCAAGGAATAATTTTACGCTCAGTAACCTGACTCTATAAAATAGGCGCACAGAACAATTTGGACAGACACTAGCACCTGGAACCCCAGTGAAATTACTTACAAGGTGAACCAAAGGGCCGTTGTTATCTTAGATGGACTAAGGTTTCCAGTGGTGAATCCAGCAATCAGAGATATTTCCCCCTTTCACCAGGAGTCCGGGAATATGGACATTGGCATTATCCTTCCCAGAAGGGAGGGAGGAAATAAGGTGAGGGACAGTATTGAAAGAAAAGGATACAGGCCTGGTCCCGACTTCTTGGGAAAGCAGTCCACCTCATGTCATTTGCTTTGTGCAGGCCCGGTTGGGTCCAGTGCCTTCTTTAGCTGTGACACATAGATCTAGGTGTCAACTCCTTGGAGTTGGGCAGCATAAGGATTAATCACAGTGCCTGATGGAGTCACTCCAACACACAAAATCTCCAGGCTGTCAAGTGTGATACTCATTTTCATCGCCCAGGAGCATGCTCTGAAAAAAGTGCTCTAACAGAGCTCCTATTATTTTTAATAGGAGCAGTTAGGGCTTTACAGTACAGATATGTCTCCTTTTATCACTTCGGGACCAAAAGAAGCAAGAGCTGGGTATACTGGGTCCTGTTACAGTAACAGACTCCCACTGAACCTATGCAAATAAGTAGATTGTCATGAAAAATGAGATTATTTAAAAAGTGCTTCAGGAGTTCCCGTCGTGGCATAGCGGTTAACAAATCTGATTAGGAACCATGAGGTTGTGGGTTCGATCCCTGGCCTTGCTTAGTGGGTTAACGATCTGGCGTTGCCGTGAACTGTGGTGTAGGTCGCAGACGTGGCTCGGATCCTGCGTTGCTGTGGCTGTGGTGTAGGCCGGCGGCTGCAGCTCCGATTAGACCCCTAGCCTGGGAACCTCCACATGCCGTGGGTGCGGCCCTTAAAACAACAAAAAGGCAAAAAAATAAAAAGTGTTTCAGAACTTTTGTGGGACCAGATAGGGAGAAAATGATAAATGTTTCAACTTTTGTTGTGAAGACACACTTTATCAAATTGCTGTAAGTTATAGATTACTTAAAATAGAGGAGAAAACGGGGTCCATAATGTCTTGTAAATAAAATATTAAAGCCATATATTTTCCATTAGCGTTCTAGAAATTCTTATCCAGTTCAGTGTTTTGATCTTGGAGTTCCAGTTCAGTGTTTTGATCTTGGAGTTATCAAAAATCTATATTCTAGATTTTTCCATGAATCTCTATTTTTTAAATGTTTCTTTTTTCTTTTTTGGCAGCCCCATGGCATATAGAGCTCCTGGGTCAGGGTTCAGATCTGAGCCTCAGTCACGACCTCAGCCACAGCTGCAGCAATGCCAGGTCCGTAACGCACTGTGTGGGGCAGAGAATTGAACCCACGTCCCAGTGCTCCTAAGATGCTGAAAATTCCGTTGCGCCACAGCAGGAGCTCCTGTATTTGAAAAGTATTTATTTATTTATTTATTGGCCTCGCCCACAGCATGTGGAAGTTCCCAGGCCAGGGATAGAACCAGCGCCACAGCAGCAGCCTGAGCCACTGCAGGGACAGCGCTGGATCCTTAACCCACTGTGCCACAAGGGAGCTCCTCCGTGAATGTCTTTAAAGATGAAATATACTTGCAAAAACATTAGGAAAGTTTGCATAGTTGTAAGAGAGACTTAACTCTTTTAATACTGAGAAGATTTAGCTTTCTTAACTAATCAGAGACCTGACTAAGACAGCATGAAGCACAGAAAATAATTTTGGTAAAACAGAAATCTGTTTTCTAAGCAGGTTACTTGCAGGTAAGGAACAGCCTTTCACAATTTCTTGTAAAGAGCAGACCAATATTCCAAGAAAACCTTGTTCTTTTGGCAAATGAAAGAAAATTAAGTTTTAGTTTTACGTAAGTACACCACTGATTTTAAGGTTTATTCTCAAAACCTTTATAATCTTCATCAGCTTGACCATACATAGTTTCTTTGAAAAGATTCTTTTTCTATAAATCTTCTACAACTTGCTATTTCCATTTAGCTTTTGTCCTGTCTTTCCTCTTCCCTATTCTGAAAGAATCAGCCTCATTATAGGACAAAATTCTTCCTTCCCTCCACAGAATTCATGTCCTTTCCTCATACCCTTTAATACCAAAGCACATATCCTCCTTTCCTTGTGTACAGAGTTGTTTTTCCTTATTGTTTCTCATAGCTTCACTAGAACGGCCTGTTGCTGGCATATTTATGAGTACATTTCCTAATTCCTAAGAGCATGTTTTCCTCATAGTGAAATTTCCAATATGGCATGCTTACCAATAGACTCAAATATCCTTAGTTCCTTTGTAAAGGAAACCAAAAGTGGATGAATCTATTTTTTTAGTAATGTTTCAGTATCTTATCTTCCTTGGGAATGAGATATTTAATGATTACCCACCACTTAGCAAAACTTTAAGGTTTCAGTTTACCAAAAAGATGTGGGGAGGCTACTTATTTTTTTAACTCAATGAATTTTATTACATTTATAGTTGTTCAACAATCACCACAACCCAATTTTATAGCATTTCCATCCCAAATCCCCAGCGCATCCCCCTACCCCCACAACCTGTCTCCTTTGGAAAATGTAAGTTTTTCAAAGTTTGTGAGTCATTATCTGTTCTGCTAAGAAGTTCATTGTGTCCTTTTTTTAGATTCCACATGTAAGTGATAGCATATGACATTGGTGTCTCACTGTCTAACTTCACTTAGCATGATAATTTTTAGGTCCATCCATGTTGCTGCAAATGTTGTTATTTCTTTCCTTTTTATGGCTGAGTAATATTCCATTGTGTGTATGTACCACATCTTCTTTATCTACTCCTCTGTCGATGGGCATTTAGGTTTCCATGTCTTGGCTATTGTACAGAGTGCTGCAGTGAACATTGGAGTGCATGTATCTTTTAGAGTCATGGTTTTCTCTGGATAGATGCCCAGGAGTGGGGTTGCTGGATCAAATGGTAATTCTATTCTTAGTTTTCTGAGGACTCTCCATACGGTTTTCCACAGTGGTTACACCAATTTACATTCCCACCAATGGTGTAACAGGGTTCCTTTTTCTCCACACCCTCTCTAGCACTTATTATTTGTAGACTCTTTGATGATGGCCATTCTGGCTGGTGTAAGGTGGTTCCTTATAATGGTTTTGATTTGCATTTCTCTAATAATTAGTGATACTGAACATCTTTTCATGTGTTTTTTTTGGCCATCTATGTCTTCTTTGGAGAATTGTCTATTTAGATCTTCTGCCCATTTTTTGATCAGACTTCTTTTTTTTTTTGATATTGAGCTGTGGAGATGTTTATAAGTTTTGGAGATTAATCCCTTGTCAGTCACTTCATTTGCAAAAGTTTTCTCCCATTCTGTGGATTGTCTTTTCACTTTGTGTGGATTTCCTTTGCTGTGTAGAAAACTTTCATTTAATTAAGTCCTATTTGTTTATTTTTTTTTATTGTCATTACTCTAGGAGGTGGATCTGAGAAAATATTGCTATGGTTTACGTTGGAGAGTGTTTGGCCTATGTTTTCCTCTTAAGAGTTTTATAGTATCTGGTCTTATATTTAGATCTTTAATCCATTTTGAGTTTATTTTTGTGTATGGTGTTAGAAAGTGTTTTAACTTCATTCTTTTACACGTAGCTGTCCAGTTTTCCCAGCACCATGTATTGAAGGGACTGTCTCTTCTCCACTGTATATTCTTGCCTCCTTTGTCACAGACTAGTTGACTGTAGGTGTGTGGGTTTAATTCTGGGCTCTCTATCCTGTTCCACTGATCTATATTTCTGTTTCTGTGCCAGTATCATACAGTTTTGATGACTGTAGCTTCATAGTATAGTCTGAAGTCAGGAAGCCTGGTTCCTGCAGCTCCATTTTTCTTTCTCAGGATAGATTTGGCTATTCTGGGTCTTTTGTGCTTCCAAACAAACTTTAAAATATTTTGTTCTAGTTCTGTGAAAAATGTCCTTGGTAATTTGATAGGGATTGCATTGAATCTGTAGATTGCCTTGGGAAATATAGTCATTTTGATAATATTGATTATTCTAGTCTCAGAGCATGGTATGTCTTTCCATCTATTTGTGTCATTTTGATTTCTTTCATCAGTGACATATAGTTTTGAGAGTACAGGTCTTTTGTCTCTTCAGGTAGGTTTATTCCTAAGTATTTTATTCTTTTGGATGTGATGGTAAATGGGATTGCTTCCCTAATTTCTCTTTCTGATCTTTCATTATTAGTATGTAAAATGGGGAGGCTACTTGGAACCTTTACCTATAAAACTTTATCTCATCCACATCCATTCAACTTACTTGTTTTCAGCCATCATGTTTAGATCACTCACAAAAAAAGTTATCATATCAACTAATTTTTCTTGCTAACAAATTATATGACAAAGATAACACGAACTTAGCTGACCAATAAACCCAAGTAGAATAAAAATTGTATGCCCACATTGTTTTCAGTACTGATAACTCCAAAGATATGCCTGTTTTAATTAAATCCCAGACTAGCTTTCATTCACCAAAATTAATCTAAGATCATGTAAACCTGAAAAGCCCCTAGGCCAGTCACTGTCTGATATTTTAATCCATGTAAGTGCTTGTTTGTTTTTAAGCCAATTAAATAGAGCTCTTTTACAAATTAATTTTAGCAATACCATCTGCAGGGAAAAAGAAAAATAACTCCACACATCTACAATACCTATAACACATAAAGATACACATTAAAATACAGACAGATGCAAACAGGCACCTTCTAGTTTTGTTTTAAATTTGATCCATGTCTCAGATACAAACTCAAAAGATGAGTTAGATCCAAATTGTATTTCTGGCATTCTGTAAGAATGTTTTTAGAGCTTTTTATGGAGACAATTTCTCTTTTAGAAGCCTCAGCCTTACCAATCAAAGAATGCACTACATTGTCTCCCTAAAGGTCTGAAATCCTCTCTTTTAAGGCTACTCCTTAAGGTGGATTTATTTCAAAGTCCCATCCTTTTGAACAGGATGGGTGACTTAACAACAAACAGAAACAGAAAGCAAGTTTTCTCCTAGGTGTCTATTACCAAAAATCTAGGGCCATTGCTATTTAAGTCTTTCCTTCTAGATGTTTATTTGCTCCAGTTAACTTAAAAAGAGTCATTAGGGGATTAGGATTTGGTTCTTCAGAGGGTCTGACTTTAAAATGGTGGTTGTGCGCAAAGGAAATGTCATGGGGGTGGAGGCAGAGCAGAGGATGGCTGCCAGGGTGAAGTTGAGACAAAGAGGGTGGAGAAGACACACAAGATGGCACCTGAGACAAAGGAGTTGCAGGAGGATTCAGAAGGCTTTTTGTTCTTTTCTAGTTTTTTGGTTGTTTCCTTTCCTTTCTTCTTCTTCTCCTTCTCCCCCCCCCCCCTTCTTTTGGTTATTTCTGCCAATGTAGACACAGTATCTTGCAAAGAGTCAATTTTAGAGTTTTGTGTATATTTGGAAGCTTCCAGATACCAATAAAAATAAATATACCATTTGTTTAATTTTAAAACCACAGTTTTCTGATTTAATCTTAAAAAAAAAAAAAAAAGAGCTTGGGGAGACTGAAAGTTCCCCATCAAGGCCACTGCAATTCTAGATTACCTTTAGTTCTTTCAGCACATTTTGTTAAAGTGCACAAGTAGAAGGAGGGGCATAGTTTCTAATCATGAAAGCAGCTGGAATCCCCAAAGGAGGGCTGTGCCCTCAGAGCATTCACAGAACCAGGATCTCATTTCCTAAGTTCTCCTGGAAACCCAAGAAAGTTGCTAGAGTCCTAGCCCAGATTCCAAAAGGAATAAAACCAACTCTTAGATCCCAGTTAGCTTGATCCCCGAAAGGGTACCTTATTGTTGTGCTCTAGAAACTGAGTACTCACCGAGAATGAAGTCTTGAATCATAAAGGACAAACCCTTTCCAGATCCCAGGTGAAGTCAGCTCAAAAATGCAAAGAGTGGAGCTTGGAACCCAAGATGAGACTTCAGACTGAAAGCAGGTGGTGACTCAAGGAAGCAATGAGCACAATGGGCTACCTGGCTCCATTCCAGGAGACATCATCTCTCGGGTTCACCTCCTTTGGACCCCCCTTCTGACACCAGATGTCAACTTTGAGAGCATAATAGCCAGTTAGATCATCAGCGCAAGTGAGCATATTTAGGGATAGCAGAGGAATTCCACTTGGGGCTGCGTGAGCTACAGCACACTATAGGCAAATCCAAAGAAGTGGAAAGGGGGGAGTTCCTGTGGCTCAGTGGTTAACGAATCCGACTAGAAACCACGAGCTTGCGGGTTCGATACCTGGCCTTGCTCAGTGGGATCTGGCATTGCCGTAAGCTGTGTTGTAGGCCACCGCTCGGATCCCGCATTGCTGTGGAGTAGGCCATTGGCTACAGCTCCGATTAGACTTGGGAACCTCCACATGCTGCGGGTGCGGCCCCAGAAAAGACAAAATAATTATAATAATAAAATATAATAATAATAATAATAATAAAACACAAAGAACAGGGACAGAGAACTTGCTTTTATGGGGAAGAGGGATTTGTCGAAACGAAGAGGGATTTGTCGAAACGGACTGTGATAACCAGAATCCACTGGAGGAAGCTGGGTTTCCAAAGTATGGAGGCTTCTCATTGGCTGGGCTGCTACGGTCTCTGATTGGCTGTGGGCTGTCAGGGGGTGGAAAGGTGTTCTCTTCTTCCTGAGGATCGCAAGTAGAGACACCTTCACGTGGAAGATGTAGAGGTGACGGCTCCTCCTGTTTGGAGCAGTTGATGATGCGTGGTGGGGCATCAGAGCTCCCCCTACAGGCCTGTCCTAACTCCCATTTTAGCTGAGTTTTAAAAAATTAATTTCACAAACCGCATTAAAGTTATCACACCTAGAGCATTTAACATTGATGCAATTCTGCTAATATTCAGACTTCCCCAAAATTGTCCTGAAAATGTCCTTCATAGCCCCCCCCATTCAGTATGTAAAGATTATATACAATGCGTTTAGTTATCACGCTGCCTTTAATCTAGAACAATTCCCAGTCCTTTTAGACTCTTGTGAAGCTGACATTTTTTAAGAGTCTGGGCAGCTGTTCTGCAAATTGTCAGTTTGGGTTTGTCTGTTTTTTGCCCCTCAGTATTAGATCCAGCTTAATCACTTTTGGCAGAAATTCTACATAGGCAACGTCTTGTTCTTATTAGCAGGGTCATGCTCTCCCTTTGACCAATCACTTGTGATGTTAAGTTTTGTCATTGTTTACATAGTGTCTGCCAGATTTCTCTGCTGTAATAGTCATTTTTTCCCTTGGTAATTAATAAATATCTGTAGGGAAATTCTTTAAACTGTGCGAAAAATCTATTCCCCAACAATCTTTTGCTCTGCCGTTTAGGCTCCAGCGATGATTCTTTCCTGAATCAGTTGTGGTCATGTAGGATGTAAATGGACATTAATGTTTAAAACGAAACCCGAGTGATTTTAAAGTATAGTCAGGAGGGGTGGGGGAGGGGGTGGGAGAGGGGGTAGAAGGGAATGGGGATAACTAGTGTTATAATGATGGAAAAGCAAGGAGATCCAACTGTTTAGGCACGGGGAACTATATCTAATCACATGTGACGAATCCATATATGTACATGTAACCGGGTCACCACGTGGTGCAGTTGGAAAATCTGACAGAAATCTGTAAACCAGATATAATGCAAAAAAATAAAAAAATATATATAAAATAAATAAATAAATCCTTTCTTTAAAGGAAAAAAAAGATAAAGTATAGTCAGGAAAAAAAAAAAAGTATAGCCGGGGATGGGAATCCCTAGAACAGTGCTTCTCCGCTGTGCTTATGAATCCTCTGGGGATCTTGTTAAAATGTAAATTCAGATTCAGCAGGACTGGAGTAGAGTTAATATTTTCCCAGATGCCACTGGTGCTGCTGGTCCACATGGACCACACGTTAAATACCAAGGGTCTGTTTAGACTCCAGACAATATCTGTAGTTCATTGTGAATATGATACCTTTCTTCTCTGATTTAGTTTGGCCTAGTGTGTCAGTCAAGATTCTCAGTTACAAACATTAGAACACACTCTAACTTGTCTGCACAGAAAAAGCATTTATCTATCTATCTATTTGTTTATTTTATGTCTTTTTAGGGCCGAACCCATGGCATATGGAGGTCGAATCAGAGCTGTAGCTGCTGGCCTACACCACAGCAATGCCAGATCCAAGTCGCATCTGTGACCTACACACCACAGCTCATGGCAACGCCAGATCCTTAACCCCACTGAGTGAGGCCAGGGATCGAACCTGCATCCTAATGGATGCTAGTCAGATTCATTTCTGCTCAGCCATGACGAGAACTCCAGAAAAGGCATTTCTTAGTCAGCACTGGGGAACTCTCAGAACCACTTAGCACTGAGCTCCCAGGAACAATGCCTAGACGCGCTGCAGAACAGACCTCACAAGGGAACCAGTCTTCCCACCGCTGGGCACTGAGCCCATTGGTAGTAAAATAAAGCCAGGGATGCAAACCAGCTGTGACCACTACTGCCACCAGCACCAATGCCACCCTGGTGCCTGAAACAGCCTCACAGCTATTGCCAGCCCCCAAAGCGAGTTATCTGTTATCACTCTTACCAGCAAATGAATTCCACCCACAGCCCACTTTGTCACATTGTTTATTTCTAAAGTTTCCCACAAGTATGGTGGACCGCTGGTGCCTAGGTCACCTGCCCTCTGCTTAGCTGCAAGGGAGCCAGGTAAAGCACATTTCCTGGCTTCTATCTTGGGAGATATGGAAGGGACAGGATTCATAAAGCAGAAAATGTCCCAAACGGGCAGCTCCAAACCATGACAAGTGTCTAGAACACAGTTATTTGAAAGAACAGACATTATAAATGCTGAGAAATCTATGAAGAATAAGAGCAATAGAGACTTTCTTATATGACAAATACATTGTAAAACTGTAATAATGCTGTCAGACTACCTTCACATCAAAATTAGTAACAGAAGGGTTAAGGAGTTAGGCTGATTTTTAACCCATTAAAATGCTAGAATAAAACAGCGAAAAAGAGTATTCAAAATACAGGATAGAAGAGAACTTTCTAAGTTTAACAACATGGGATTAACTCACAAATAAAAGATAAATTGACAAAAAAAGACAAAAAAAAGATAAATAGCTTTACCTTTATAAGACATAGAATTTATATGCTTAAATAAAATCAAAGGCAAACAATCACCTGAAGGAAAATTCTGCAATAAATACCACAGGCACAGAATTAATATCTTTAAATATAAATTGATTTTTAAAAACTGCTAAGAACCAATAGGTAAATGAGTAAAGGGTATATTTAGACAATTCACCAAGAGATAAATACAAATGGTTAATGACACAGAAACTTTTCAACCCCTTTAGGTACGAGAAAAAAAAATAGGCAAATCAGCTTACCATATCATTAAAAAAAAAAAAAAATCTAGGAGTTCACTTCATGGCTCAGTGGTTAACGAATTCGACAAAGAACCGTGAGGTTACCGGTTCGATCCCTGGCCTTGCTCAGTGGGTTAAGGATCCGGCGTTGCCGTGAGTTGTGGTGTAGGCTGCAGATGCGGTTCGGATCCTGTGTTGCTGTGGCTATGGCGAAGGCCAGCAGCTACAGCTCTTGTTAGACCCCTAGCCTGGGAACCTCCATATGCCGCGGGTGCGGCTCTAGATAAAGGCAAAAAGACAAAAAAAAAATCTGTTGATAGTGAATATATGTGTGTGTGTATTTAATAAGCATATTCAGTGTTTGCGAGAGAAGAAATAAATTGCTTCACATATTGCTTATAGGAAATAACCCTAATTGGGGCAAAACAGAACAGTTTGGGCATTCAGAAGAAAATGACCGAAATGGATTGAAACGTATCAGGAATACAGTCACCTAGGGATTCAGAATGCTAAAAAGGAAAAGTAAAAATTCATCTTTTGATGTTTCTAGGATATCAACTTATTCTAAAAGTTGGTAAAGGAAAGAGTTAAGCACTTATCATGACTTTCCTTATCAACTATATATTAGGATACCTTTTAAAGAATTATAGCGGGAATTCCATCATGGCACAGCTAATATCCATGAGGACATGGGTTCGATCCCTGGCCCTGCCCAGTGGGTTAAGGATCTGGTGTTGCGGTGAGCTGTCATGTAGGTTCCAGATGCATCTCAGATCTGGTGTGGCTGTGGCTGTGGCGTAGGCCAGCAGCTGTAGCTCGGATTCGACCCCTATCTGAGAACCTCCATATGCCAGCAGGTATGGCCCTAAAAAGCAGAAGGAAAAAAAAAACGCAAAAATAAATAAATAAAATGAAAGAATTATAGCAAGAGGAAATCATCATTTGCAATCCTTAATGAGATAATAAATTTAGGCAGTGATCATCCAACATCTGTGGAAAGTGTTAGATGAAATGTGAATGGGAACTCTGTAATGGATAAACCAGGCTGACAGCTTCTGCACCCACTGGTCAATCAAAGGGAAAACCAGGGGTTTTGAGCCTTATTTTGTGATGTAGTAGGGAGCATACCATCCCCAGTGAGGGCTTCTTAACCCGCCTCCAAAATTTATTTATTTATTTATTTATTTTCATTTTTGGCCGCCCCTGAGGCACGTGGAGCTCCGGGGCCAGGGATCAGATCCAAGCTGCCATCTCCACCTAAGCCGCAGCTGTGGCAATGCCCAAGAATTGAACCTGAGTCGCAGCACTCTCAAAAAACACCACAGCGGGAGCTTCCGAAATTTTAACACTAATCAAGCTTCTGGGATGACATGAAATACCAAGTCTAGAGAAATGTGTGAGGTGTCATAAGGAGGTGATCAACCCACTCCAGTTAGTGAGAAATTTACAGGTGCAGTACGTTAAGACATTATGCAGCAAAGACCTTCCGTAGATGCTATGACTTCTGGAGCATCTCTCCAGGTGACGTGTTCTCAGTTCAGATCCCCTGAGCTCACTTTACCGGGTACTTAGCTGCTTCATTCCAAATCAGTTATTCAAACTGCAGAATCTCTTGAGCTGAGTGACTGGCTGCAAATCGAGTCCTGGCCGTGTTTCAGAAGCAGAGGGAACGAGGGTCATACTGGGACTCTGGAGTGGCGTCTTCCCGGGCCTCCACATCTGGGGGAGTGTGGTCTCTGGAAGTAGCCAGTTGCCAAATCGCCTTCTCTTGCCTGGAGGACCCAGAGAGCGGCTCTTGCTGTCATCACACCCTGCCTTGCACACAGACCCCTGCTGGAACTCTGGCCACCAAGCTCAGGCATAGCCTTCCTTCCAAGAATACCCAGCCTTTCTTCACATCCTCTGTGTCCTCAGACGAGAATGGCTGGAAAAAGTGACAGGGCAGGGTTTCTTGGAAAGCAATCTGGCCTGCATCAGCATTAATGAATAAAATGTGTCCTCATGTGGCTATTCCCCAACAGACAGCACATTCCCAAGCTATTTTAACTCATCAGTTCGGAAATTCTAGAGTCTCTATCCTCACTCCTTGAGGTCTGGGTCTCTTTCCTCCCAGAGAATCAGATCCAGACATCACCGACTGAAAGCTTCTGTAAATCACAGAGGGTATCTACCTATTATCTATGTATGTATCTATCATCTGTGTATGTATGTATCTGTCATCTCGTCATCATCTGGCTATGGCTTGATAGTTGTAGAGATATTTATATTACAAAGTGTTAAAAAAAGGCAACTGAGAGATGTTAAAAATCTTATTGGCTTTACTCAGTGATTCATGCATCGGGCAGCACCCATCCAGCAGATAGAAAGGAGCTCCCAGGAGCTGTGCAAAATAAAAGACTTAGTGGCCGAAGAAATGGGGCAAGGAAGTTATACTGCAAAAACTATGTTGGTTGCAGCAGGGTCACCTTCCTTTAGGGGAGAGCAGGGGTCCATCAGGCAGATTGCCCCCCTGATGCTAACCAGGTTAACTCCTCGTTGACGGGTTTAAGGTTCCACTTCCAGGAGAGGCCAAAACTATAATTATTAAGCCTCAGTTAGGGGACATTATTTGGGGCCTGTAGTCTTGTCTTTAACAAAAGTAATACAACTTTGACTTAGAAAGTTTAGAACATGGACATTCCCGTCGTGGCGCAACGGAAACGAATCTGACTAGGAACCATGAGGTTGCAGGTTTGATCCCTGGCCTCGCTCGGTGGGTTAAGGATTCGGCGTTGCCATGAGCTGTGGTGTAGGTTGCAGATGTTGCTCAGATCTGGTGTTGCTGTGGCTGTGGCGTAGGCAGGCAACTGTAGCTCCAGTTGGACCCCTAGCCTGGGAACCTCCATATGCTGCGGGTGTGGCCCTAAAAAGCAAAAAAAAAAAAAAAAAAGTTTAGAACATGATGCCATTTTTACAACCCTGTTAAAATTTAATGGCCAGAACTTTCTTGGAGTTGTCAAGGAAACATAGAAAAGGCCAAGAACAGGCTGCCTTATAGAATCCCAGAAAACTTGATTAGCTTTATTATGCTTCTCAGGGCTGTGGAAGCAGGCCATATAACATTTCAGGCGTTGTCCAAAAGAGTGTACTTCCTCAGTCTACAGAGTCTTTTATTGCTCTACAAAAGTTGATTTTTTTTTCCTTCACAAAAAATATGCAAATGACTACTTTTAGTGTGATGAACACCTGACTTGAAGCTAAAGAGTCACCAATTTTTTTTTGTCTTTTTGCCTTTTTTAGGGCCGCACCTGCAGCATATGGAGGTTCCCAGACTAGGGCTCTAATCAGAGCTGTAGCCGCCAGCCTATGCCACAGCCACAGCAACGCGGGATCCGAACCGCGTCTGCGACCTACACCACAGCTCATGGCAACACCGGATCCTTAACCCACTGAGCGAGGCCAGGGATCAAACCTGCAACCTCATGGTTCCTAGTCGGATTTGTTAACCACTGAGCCACGACGGGAACTCCAAGTCACCAATTTTTTAAAAAATGTATTGACATATAGTTGATTTACAATGTTGTATTAATTTCTTTTGTACAGCAAAGTGACTCAGTTTATATATATCTATGACTTTTTTTTTACTTAATGACATTTTGTTACATTCATAGGTGTACAGCAATCATCACAACCAAATTTTATAGCGTTTCCATCCCAAACCCTCAGTGCATCCCCCCTACCTCCCAACCTATCTCATTTGGAAACCGTAAGTTTTTCAGTCTGTGAGTCAGTATCTGTTCTGCAGAGAAGTTCATCGTGTCCTTTTTTTAGATTCCACATGTAAGTGATAGCATTTGATGTTGATGTCTCATTGTCTGGCTGACTTCACTTAGCATGACGTATCTATTTATTTATCTATATCTTTCTCATTTTCGTTTCCATTATGGTTTATCACAGGACACTGAATATGGTTCCCTGTGCTATCCGGTGGGACCTGTTGTGTATCCATCTCATATATAACAGTTTGCATCTGCTAATCCCAAACTCCCGATCCGTCCCTCCCCCGCACTGCCTCCACCTGGGCAGTCACAAGTCTGTTCTCTATGTCTGTGAGTCTGTTTCTGTTTCATAGATATGTTCATTTGTGTCATACATTTTTTTGGCCACATCCATGGCATGCTGAATTTCCCAGGCCAGGGATCAAACCCAAGCCACAGCAGTAACCCAAGCCATAGCAGTGACAATGCCGACTCCTTACACTAGACCGCCAGGGAACTTCTTGTGTCGTATTTTAGATTCCACATATAAGTGATAAAAAAGTCACCGATTCCAGCTCAGTTTATTCTCACTTTCATTTCAACTGGCTTTATAGGGCCACACCAATGGCGTATGGAGGTCCCCAGGCTAGGGGTTGAATCTGAGCTACAGCTGCCGGCCTGTGCCAGAGCCACAGCAATGCGGGATCCAACGTGTGTCTGCAGACTACACCACAGCTCATGGCAATGCTGGATCCCGATCCTTGTTCCTCTGTAGAAAAAATTCAACAAAGAGACTGAGAGTAGTGAGGCCAATAAAGTGTTTATTAAGAGAGGGAAGATAGGTGTGGAGAACACACAGGCCGGTGGAGGGTGCTCGGAGAGACAGACAGACAGAAAGAAGAGAGAGCCACATGCTTTAGGGGTGGCTTACATCACTTGTATGGGGCTTCCTCCGGCCAGTCATTTTGCTTTGTCTGGCCTTGACCATGCACATCTTTGAGCCAAGATGAATTCCAGCGCAAGGGTTTCTGGGAGGTCGACAGGACGTACTATGGTCTGACGCCCCTCCCCTCCCTGACTCCTGAGGAATCTTTCTGCACACATGTAGTTCCTGAGCTCCCTTGACCTCAAGAATGAGAAATATGTGGTCTCTATCTTTTATCCAAGCCTGACACAACTCCTCCTTGCTCCCACCATAATCTTTATCTTCAAGTACCTCACCACAGGGGACAGATTCCAGTTGCTGGGACCCATCTATCCCCTGCCTCCCACGTGTTCTGGCTGGTCAAGGCTGGAACACATGGCCATCTGGGCCGGCCCCTTTGTCCAGACTCCTCTATTTCACACCCCAGAATTCCAAGCCCCTCCGCAACAATGCAGAGACTTGCTCTTTCAGAAATGGGGTTCACTCCTGCTCACCAATGTTTCGCTTAATCAAGGATTTGTTGTTTTAAAAGTGGCTTTGCTAGGGACTTTGTTTATTTGCATTAAGGGGCTTCACATTCCCTCAGTGCCTGTGGCCTAGAATTGCTGAATTCAGCTGTCTGGGAGCCCCGGGCATGGAAAAGCTCTTGCATATTCTGCGTCCATATTATGCTCGCTGTATGCATGTAAATATTTCACCAGAATGTAAACAAGGCCTGGGCTTGCTGCCTTGTTTACTGCTGTGTTCCCAGTGCCTCCACAGGGGCTGGCACATGGTGGGCACTCAATAAACATGTGGCAAATGAATGCATACAGTATACAGGCACGTTTCAAATGAGTGCCTGGGGACCAGTATAAATATTTGTGTGTGGATATGTCATTTTGTGTGTGTGGGTGCGTGTGTGCGAGCACATGTGTGTGGCAGAGGAGGACAAAATGTTTAGGTAGAGACAGAACAGTCATCAGGGACTGCTTTAATGACTCCTAACCAAAAGCAGAATTTCTTAGGGACACGTGGAAAACTAGCATTTGTACAGGATGGAAGGGAGTACATGCTTTCTGTAATGAGTCGAAGGGTGGCCCCCAAAAGCTATGCACTAACTCCCAGAGCCTGTGAATGTGACCTGAAGTGGAAAAAGGCTCTTTGCAGATTTAAAGGAGTTAAGGATCTTACTTACTATGAGATCCTCCTGGATTATCTGGGTGTCTCTAGGGTCCTGCCCCAAATCCAAGGATAAGTTTCCTTATAAGAGAGAAGAAGAGGAGGCAGATATAAATGAATGAACAGTCTTGTCTGCAGGGAGTTCCCTCCGTGGCTCAGCTGCCATGAACCCAACTAGGATCCATGACGATGAGGGTTCGATCCCTGACCTCGCTCAGCAGGTTAAGGATCCGGCGTTGCTGTGACCGTAACAGTAACAGTCATCTTTTGACTCAACTATACCTCAACAGCGTTAAAAAAAAAAAAAAAGACAAGAGTTCTCATTGTGGCTAAGTGGGTTAAGAACCCGGATATTATCCATGAGGATGCAGGTTCGATTCCTGGCCTCGCTCAGTGGGTTAAGGATCCAGCGTTGCTGTGAGCTGTGGTGTAGGTCACAGATGCGGCTCGGATCTGGCATTGCTGTGACTGCGATGTAGGCCAGCAGCTGCAGCTCCAATTTGGCCCCTAGCCTGGGAACCTCCATATGCCTCGAGTGTGGCCCTAAAAAGAAAACAGAGCCCAAAACACAGTAATTGTTTAATGTTCCGACTACCTGGCCTTTGTTGCAAAACCTCCTGAATATCCTGGCTCCCTGTTGCCTCTTCAGAGCCGTCCCTCAGCGTGATCTGAGAGCCTGTCTCAGGCTTGAAGTCCTCAGGATGCTCGCCAAAGAAAACATAACTCTCAACTTCTTGGTTGTGCGTATTTTTCAGTCGACATGACCACAGTGGCAGAAATTGGAGGATGCAGCCAGGGAAGCCAAGGTTTGCAGCAGCCACCCAAGCTGGAAGAAACAAAGGAAGATTCTCCCCTAGAACCTGGTGCAAGAGCCGGTCCTGCGGACACCTCAGCGCCACGCTTCTGACCTTAGGAACCATTAGAGAATAAATTCCTGTTGTGTTAAGCTACGCAGTTATTTGTGGGCGTTTGTTATGGCAGCCACAGAAGATGAGCACACCTTCTGTCCAGCATATGAGAACTCGTGGCCTGCCTTTCCGGGGCCGTGTGTGTCCTGTGGGTGTGCCCCCCCGACATTGTACCGCGACTGCCAGCCCAGGGTTGTGTCCAACAGCAGAGTAAATATTTGTAAGGAGTGAAGCAAGCTGGTAGGGGTGGGGTGGGAGGTGAGGGAGTCTGGCTGGGAGGGTCAGGCCAGGCTCAGAGGTCTGGAAGCCTCCAGATGCTCTGGAAATATTCTGGAAATAATGCTTCTGGGGCATTTCCCCCTCCTGAGCACCGGGGGTCACCAGGGAACAAGGAGGAAAGGATGGATTTCCTGCTTTTTGAAAACGGATCCCCCTCTGCAGGTCATGGTCCTAGAGAAGGGCTTGTACCTTTGAGCCAGCCCTGGGGTGCTGGGTGTGGTCTGCCTGTCACCCACACCTCGGTGAGCTGCAGCTCGGCTCCCAGCGTAGCACGGGACTGCCTGCCTTGCTCTCTGCACAGCTTCCTGTTCCCACTGCTTTTCCTTCCCAGCACATCCCAGCTCTGTGGTCTCCAGCGCCTCAGCTCCAGGACGCCGGCCAGCTCCACTTTCCTTGAATGACTGGCAGGCACATCGGGGCCAGGCAGGAATCATCATCAGAGAGGGAAGAGGATATTTCCACAGTCTTTGAAAGGCTAAGTCATTTCAAAAGATTACTTATAATTACAAAAGGGAAAAGTGTAACTTCTTAGTAGAGAAACCCAGCAGATGCCACCTTATCCAGATGATCACAGTCAACCTCAAATTGACCTCATGCTGCCCTGTTGTGAGAAAGGCACAACCTCACTCCCGGGGCCTTCCTGCCACCCGAATGCATCACCTGAGACAGCAGACAAAGTAACCAGGATGCCTCAAGAATGAGAGAGTGAGAAACTGTCCCATAATATAAAGATATGGGACTTCAAGGTCTCTCCAAAGAGATAAAACTCAAAAAGCCTCTGGCTGGGATAAGAATTACCGGACACTTAATCATCCCACCTTATCTCATGGCTACTGTTACAAAGTTCCTGAGCCCTCTTCCCTGCCTTGAGCAACCTGGTCTACTCCTCCTGCCCCCTACTAGGAAAGGCATTTGACTTACTCCTCACCCCACCGCTATGAGGGGCACTATACGCCCCCACCCAACCATCAAGTGTATCAGAAGACCCCTCTTTCCTCAATCAATCATCAGCTCAGCAGGTGTATCCTAAGACCTCTCCTCTCTCTCCTTTGTCCCTGGGCTAGAAAACCAGCCGAGACCATGTGCTGGGGTCTGCTCTCTCTGATCAGCAGGAAGCCAGCCTGCTGTGTCAGCACCATTTCTTGTCTTCGTAAACCTGTCTTTTCTTCACACTGCTCTGAGTCTGAAAATTCTTTTCCAAGCCGCGCATGGGCCACAACATAAGAGACTAAAGTGATACCACAACTAAATGCAATACATAGATGGTTTGAATGAAGAATGTTTCCTATCCTGTCAGTAAACAAATGATGTTTCAGCCATCAAGCCGTTCAGTTACTACAGCCGCCCCGGCCCCCAGTGGTGAGCCCCCAGGGAACTCAGAATGGGGAAGAAGAGGCTACTGGCCCTAGGCAGCTAAGGTACATGCCAAAGGAATGATTTCAGTGAGTCCAAATTCTTGCATCTTCCCATACATAGAAAAGAGTTAAATTCATTAACTTGAGATGTCTGATTTTCTTTAATTTAATAACAGTAATCTTTAGCTATTCCAACTACCTTGTCTTCATTGCAAAACTCCTATCTCTCCTGGCTCTTTCCTCACCTTTTCAGAGCAATCCCTCAGAGATGTCTGAGAAGCTGCCTCCCAGGCTTGAAGTCCTCAGAAAATCCACCAAATAAAACGTAATTCTCAAATTTAGGTTGTACTTTTTTTTTTCAGTTGACAATACGAAGGGAAAAAAATAGCTGTAAAGGATATAATTGGGACAATTGGGAAAATTTGAATATGGGCTGTATATATGGAATATAGTGTCATGTCAATGTTAAATTTCCTTTATTGGATAATTGCACAAGATAATATCCTTTTTTTTTAAGGCCACACCCATAGCATATGGAAGTTCCCAGGCTAGGGGTTGAATTGGAGCCGGCCTACACAACAGCCACAGCAATGCCAGATCCAAGACTCACCTGTAGCTCATGGCAATACTGGATCGCCAACCCACTGAGGGAGGCCAGGGATCGAACCCTCATCCTCATGGATACTAGTCGGATTCATTTCTACTGTGCCACAACAGGAGTGCCACCATCAGCATGAAGTAGGAAGTAGAGAGGCCCCTGGGCTGAGAACAGCTGGGACTTGTTGGGCCAAGTAGACTAGGCCTTCCTGGTTTCTCTTTGACACTTCAAGGAAAAAGCTAGATGAAGGAGCTGAGCTCCGCTGCAGTAGAGAGATGAGATTGTTAGAATGGTGGGGAAGGAGGAGGCAGAGGCTGGAGCAATGAGATTGCAAGCAGCGTCTGTTGACCACAGACTAGTTGGGAGCTCTGGGCACACGAGACTCGGCTCCCCTGCTGCAGGGAGTGCTTGTTTTTTTTACAGACAGGGGTCGTTTTGTTGAGCCATGTAGTCTGTGGCTGTCTTTGTCTTTGTCTTTGGGAACTCATCTGCTACATGGGCCAGTTCAATAAGAAGGAGTCTGTGTCCTTTCAGGCCTAGTTTCATTTTGCACCTGAGAAAGATGACCGCTTGACTCACTCCTGGGGTGAAGGAGAGCTCCCCAACTGCACATGCGCAGTAAGGCTCCTAGGGGTCAGAAAGGGAGGGGGCGCCAGGCCATAATAAGTGCTGATACCAGCCTGGTATCTTTTGCTTTGGAATCCGTCCTTGTCAAAAGACGCGCACGCATACTGGGGAGGGTCCTGTATCCAGTCAGGTTGGGAATTAAAACAAGATAATTGGCTAAAGGTAAGCAAAGCCCTGGAAGCACTGTCCTATAGAAGTGATTTAAATCAGCTCTCTGGTGTGCTCCTTGTTCAGGGGGTGGCCCGCACCCGCACTCCTCTTTAGGGTGTGTATTACTGCTTTGCTTCCGACTTGAATAAATAAACCACTTCTCTGTGTGCTCTCCCACATGTTGTACTGTGACTCTAACGGTACACTTTATACCTGTTTCCACAGTCTTCGCCTCCTTGAAACGTGATTGCTTTCAATGGGGTGAAGAATCAGGGCAATTCTGCTTTTAGGCTCTAGCTAATCTAGTGGCTGGGACTCCTGGTTTTCATCTAGGCTGCCCAGGTTCAATTCCTGAGCAGAAAATTAAGATCTCGCTCCAAGCCCTCACTCGCTGCTGTCTCTCCGAGATTAGGCATATGGAAGTTCTGGGGCCAGGGATTGAATCTGAGCCACAGCTGCGGCAACCCCAGATCCTTTAACCCACCGTGCTGGGCTGTGTATCGAACCCACCCCACTGCAGTAACCCGAGCCACTGCAGTTGGATTCTTAACTCACTGCCACAGTGAGAACTCCAATAATATCCTTGTTTTTAGGCGACACCAGTGAAATATTTAGGGCCAAAGGGACACAAGATACAATGTCTATGATTTATTCTCAAATAGTTTGATAACGATAAAAATAATAGAGTTCCCATCGTGGCACAGTGGTTAACGAATCCGACTAGGAACCATGAGGTTGCGGGTTCGATCCCTGGCCTTGCTCAGTGGGTTAATGATCCGGCGTTGCCATGAGCTGTGGTGTGGGTTGCAGACGCGGCTCGGATCCTGCATTGCTGTGACTGTGGTGTAGGCCGGCAGCTACAGCTCCGATTAGACCCCTAGCCTGGGAACTTCCACATGCCATGGGTGCGGCCCTAAAATGACAAAAAAGGCAAAAAAAACCCAATAAAAATAATAATTACAGCTAGTTAGCTTGAGAGAGAGAGAGAGAGATTAAAGCAAACTAGTAAAAGGAAACCCCACTAAAATAGAGTTGGTAGCCGGAAGGCGCAGCTTTCATGCCCACTCCACATCAATAGGGGTCCCAACTGGAAGGGAACACCTTGCACCTCTAGCAGGAAGTGTTACCACACAGGACTGCCAGGAGGAGGAAGAAAGATTTTCTCCTCGCCTGGCAACAGCTCAGCCAACGAGAGACCATCACATCTCAGCCAATGAAAAGCCACTACACAGTTTCTGCTGTGGCACAATGGGATCAGCACCATCTCTGGAGAGCTGGGCGGCAGGTTTGATCCCCAGCTGCGCACAGTGGGCTAAGGATCCTGGCCGCAATGTGGGTCAAAACTGAGGCTCAGATTTGATCCCTGGCCTGGGAATGCTATATGCTTCAGGGTGGCCAAAAAAGAGAGAAAGAAAAGCCATTACACTTTGAACTCCTTGTTTCCTCCAATGAACTTTTTGTTTTTAGGAGTTCCTGTTGTTGCACAGTGGAAATGAATTTGACTAGGAACCATGAGGGTGTGGGTTCGATCCCTGGCCTCTCTCGGTGGGTTAAGGATCTGGCGTGAGCCATGAGCTGTGGTGTAGTTCGCAGACATGGCTCGGATCCAGCGTTGCTGTGGCTGTGGTGTAGGCCGGCAGCTGTGACTCTGATTCAACCCCTAGCCAGGGAACCTGTATATACTGTGGGCGTGGCCCTAAAAACAAACAAAAAAAGACATTAAAATTTCTTGTTTATAACAGCCCCTCCCAACCTCCTCCTCTCTAAAAGAATTTTCTCTGCTTTCCTGGACTTGTGTGTGGTTTGCCATAGTCGCAGGTCCCAAACTGTGGTTCTTTTGCTGCCTGCAACCCATTTTGCTGATAAAAATAACTGGCCGTTTTATGGTTTCAGGTTAACAAAAGTCTCATAAGGGCAGCAGGGAGTAACTAGTTCATTGCTGTGTCCTTGGCACCCAGTGCCTGGTGCAGGATGTTGGTACCTGCTGGAGCCTCAGATCCTGCTGCAAGTAGATGTTCTTCGAAGAAGCTGCTCGTCCTAGGAAAGGGACCTGGGAGGACTGCAAGAAGCTGGCAGCCTCTGCAGCCTCTGTAACCAGGGAGGGTAAGCCAAAGCCGCAGGAGAAAATGCTCCTCTTGAATTAGATTACAGGAGGCTTGAGCGCCCTGTTCAAGGGGCGATGAGCGGGACAAGTCTGCACTGGTGTCACTGGTCAGCATCCGTGGGCAGAGGAGGTTTGGCTCCTCCCCGGGGAGCACCTACCATCCGGGCCTCTCTGCTCTCTGGAGTTTTCTCCCCCAAGGGTCAGAGACTTGCCTAAGAAAAGAGGCAGACCCTGCAGCTACTCTGGCCAACACTCAAAAGCACGCAGCATCTCTCTTTTGCATGAGCTAAACCCCTCATCCTGAACCTCCAACGCAGTGGTTCTGAACCCTAGCAGGGTTTTTTTTTTTTTTTTAATAAAAATTAAAGTGGGGATTTCCCATTGCGACTCAGCAGGTTAAGAATCCGACTAGTATCCACGAGGGTGCGGGTTCAATCCCTGGCCTTGCTCAGTGGGTTAAGGATCTGGCGTAGCCGTGAGCTGCGGTGTAGGTCACAGACATGGCTCGGATCCCGTGTTGTCATGGCTGTGGCGTAGACCAGCAGCTACAGCTCCCGTCTGAACCCTAGCCTGGCAACTTCCGTATGCTGCAGGTGTGGCCCTAAAAAAGAAAAAGAAAAAAGTGTAACGAACATATAGAAAAGTACACACGTGGCTATAATTTGCTGAATTTTCATAAAATGAACAAATCAGTTAGTTCTCAGGTCACAAAACAGAATGTTACCAACTAGCTTCTCTGAAGTTCCCCTGGTGTCACCTGCCAGTCACTATCCCCATCTCTTTCCCTTGGGAGTCGGGGGTCCTTCCCCCAGAGCTTCTTCTTCTTCTTTTTTTTTTTTTCTCTTTGACCTACACCACAGCTCTGGGCAACACAGGATCCTTAACCCAGGGAGCAAGGCCAGGGATCGAACCTGCATCCTCATGGTTACTAGTCTGGTTCATTACCACTGAGCCCCAGTGGGAACTCCCCCCAGGAGCTCTTGCTTCATCAAACTGACCAGATGCCTGGTGTCTATTTTAAAAGCTGCACAGGTGGTTTCCATGCAACGCAAGGTTTGAAAACTACTCCTGGAAGTCATCTAATCTCTTTTGTCCTAAGTGGAACTAGAGGCTGCTTTGCTCCTGTCTTTGGCTCAGCACCAGGAGTTGTCTGGCTACGTTTACCTGTGAGGCAGTGGGTACTTCCTGTCTCTGGGGTCCGCAGAGCACGAGGGTGGCAGCTCCTGGGCTCAGGAAGCCCAACTGGTTGGTTCCAGCCCAGGCATGGGGCCCTCCCTCCCTGGCAGGAGTTGCACGAAGAGGTATTTTTGGAAGGTGCAGGAATTCTGTAGCCATTTGGAAAATGCCTGCTCACAGGCTGGGCTGGATTCTCATTTGAAAATGCTGATGTGGCGGAGGGGCCTGACCTGGCCAGTCTCTCCGGATCCAGGGGTGGGGAGAGTGAAGAGGCATGCTCATTTTTTCCCCCTTTTCTTTAAATTGTATCACCATTTTCTTTTCGTCTCAAATCCTTCTAACCCACAAGCGTCAAGAAAACTGTGAGGTGTCTGCTGCAGTTCACTGGCTCTTTGGTGCTGTTGGCAGGTAAGCGTTTCCTTTTATCTCAAGTCAGCCAGGGATCTGGGGTCACCTTAAGTGGGGTGAAAGTTTAACCCTCAATTCCCCATCAAGGGTCTTTGGCCCTCACCTGGAGTGTCCCCGCCCTTCCAGGCTGGCCCCCGAGTGCCCTCCTAGTCTCTTCCCCGTGTCTCTCTCTGCTTTGCCCTGCTGCCTCCGTCTTCACTGACAGCCACAGCTTCCGCTAACCATCCCTCCGTTCACCCACCCATCCATTCATTCAACCAGCGCCAAGCCTTGCGCTGGGGACAGGATGGAGGGTCGGGGAGACGAGCCATCTTCTGTCATCACCATTTCTGCCCTTACCCTTGGGAACTCCTTGTCCCCACTTGTCCACTTCCTCTCGAGGTCACCTCTGTGTTCTCTGAAGGACCTCTGCTCCTTCACTTGTGTTGCAAAGGCAGCCTGTCCTTTCCATTTTCTGTGTCCCAGCTCCCTTGGGCTGAGGCAGAGAATAAAAAGGTAGGACCTGGCTTGATCCTCACCCCCAATTTTCCATCTCTGACAGGCTCCCCACCCCTTCCACCCTTCCACCCCCACCAGCATCCTCTCTCCACGCCAGATCCTGGGATGGAAGTGCCATGAAGGGAGATGGGCTGTACTTTTGTCCTTCCAGAAACCAAAGCAAAGCCAACAACCCCCTCCCCTCTCCCCAAATAAACGTATTGGAGGACCAGGTTGCTTCTTTAGTTCTCCTCCAAGCCTGGATGTTCTTAGGGGGACGGCACAGAGACTGTCCTTCCGGGAGGTGAGATGACTGTGGTCAGGTGTCCTCGCTTATAAGCCTTCCTGCTGGGAGATGACTCCTTGGGGCACAAGCCGGGCGAAGGCTGAACCAGAAGAAGGCAGCAGGTTTTGGGCATTCACTGGGGCATCAGCGAGCACTTGTCCACTTCCTCTCTTTTCTTGGGACTTTCTGCTGTTTGGAAGAAAGAGTCTCTGAGTCCTTTGAACCGCCTCTTGGTTAGGGGGTGAATCTGTCTACGCTTTCAGGTGAGATTATCTGTGTCTGAGCTGATCACCTGGAAGAATTTGTAACGCTGGGGAGGGAAAACAGATCCAGAGTGTTCCGAATATTTGTATTCTATATAAAACTCACTGAATTGGAGTTTGCATTGTGGCTCAGCAGTAACGAACCCGACTAGTATCCATGAGGACGCAGGTTCGATCCCTGGCCTCTCAGTGGATTAAGGATCCCGTGTTGCTGTGGCTGTGTGTAGGCCGGCAGCTGCAGCTCTGATTTGACCCCTAGCCTGGGAACCTCCATATGCCGCAGGTGCAGCCCTAAAAAAGAAAAAAAAATGTATTCGTTCTAAATAGGTAATCCAAGCACAGGGCACAACATTGCTAAGCGTGCCTAAAAGTATATAGTGAAAAACAAATGTCTTTCCCACTTCTGTGCCTAAATCCCTCAGTTTCCCTGCCAGAAAAAACCACTGTGCCAGTTTACTGTGCATCTTTCGGGAGCTTGTCTCTGAAAATCACAAGCATGCATGCAGTGCCTGTATGTACTTGAAAAAATACAATTTATATACACTGTTTATAATTCTGTTCTCTTCACTTAGGAGTATATTTCAGAGCCTTTTTTTTTTTTCCACTTAACATATGCTATACGGGTGAGGGGTAGATTTGGAAAGCAGAAAAATCTTGTTTTCATATGACACTGAGCTTTGCTTCAGATCAATCAATCAGGTACTTGCTGGGGCTGTATTTTGTGTTTTTTAAATTTAATTTAATTTTTTTAGGACTGCACCTGCAGCAAATGAAAGTTCCCAGACCAGTGGCTGAATCGAAGCTGTGGTGGCAGGCCTGTGCCACAGCCACAGCAACACCAGATCGGAGCCTCATCTGCAGCCTATGAAACAGCCTGTGGCAATGCCAGATCCTTAACCCACTGAGGGAGGCCAGGGATCAAACCCGAATCCTCATGGATGCTAGTCGGGTTCTAACCTGCTGAGCCACAGTGGGAACTCCTGGGTCTGTGTTTTCCACAGTATGGTTCCTGGTCCACATGAAGCTTCTTGTTCAGGGAGACATTCTGCCATGGGATTTTTATTTTTTACCCCCAGGTCTTGTAGGTAAGTATATTCTGAGGCTTGTGGAGGTCATCTCACAGAGCTGCATATCTGGCTTTTGGAGAGAGGCTGGCAGAGGCTGTGTTTAAGGGATTAACGCTCCCCACGGTGCTGGCTGTGGCTTCAAGAGTCCTCAGGTCACGGCGAGCTCTTTCTCTGAAGGGGTCCAGAATGCAGGAAATGGAACTGGATACAGCTCTCACTAACACTAAAAGACTGGTTAAGGGGTTCCTGATGGGGTGCAGTGGGTTAAGGGTCCAGCTTTGCCGGAGCTATGGTGTAGGTGGTAGCTGTGGCTTGGATGCAGACCCTGGCCTGGGAACTTCCTTATGCCACAGGTGCGGCCAAACAAACAAACAACAACAAAAAAACCCCCAAAAACTGCTTAAATGACTTTGGGTGCAGCCTTCTGGTGCTAGAATCACCTCACGGAATGCTGTCTCCTTTCCCTTTCCTCTTGCTCTCTCGCTCCTGATGTTGCTCATTTTCTTTCTTTTTTTAAAAAAAAAAATTATTTTTTTCCATTATAGTTGGTTTACAGTGTTCTGTCACATTTCTACTGTACAGCAAAGTGACCCAGTCACACACTCATATTTTTCATGTGCTTGTTGGCCATCTGTATATCTTTGGAGAAATGTCTGTTCAGGTTTTTTGCCCATTTTTCCATTGGGTTGGTGGCTTTTTTGCTGTTGAGTTGCATTAAGTTGTTTGCATATTTTAGAGATTAAGCCCTAGTCAGTTATATCGTTTGAAACTATGTTCTCCCATTCTGTAAGTTGTCTTTCTTTCTTTCTTTATCTTTATGGTTTCCTTTGTTGTGCAAAACCTTGTCAGTTTGATCAGGTTCCATTGCTTTATTTTTACTCTTATTTCTGTTGCTTTGGGAGACGGACCTGAGAAAACATTTGTATGATTGATGTCAGAGGATGTTTTGCCTACATTGTCTTCTAGCAGTTTGATGTTGTCTTGTCTTACGTTTAAGTCTTTAAGCTATTTTGAGTTTATTTTTGTGTATGGTGTGAGGGTGTGTTCCAGTTTCATTGATTTACATGTGGCTGTCAGGTTTTCCCGGCACTACTTGCTGATATTGCTCATTTTCTTTTGATGAGGCTTATAATCCTAGTCGCCCATTTCTGCTATCCCAGAGCAGCTTGGGTCAAATCAGATCATCTTCTTCATTTGATTTAAATGTTCCAAAGGAAAATATCATGGTGGAAATATCTTTAAATTTCCTCAGATCAAATTGCTTTTAAGATTTTGCCAAACCAGTCAGGAGAAAACAGATACCGAGTCTATGTCCTTAGAGCATCACCATAGCCCAGGGCTTTCAGACTTTTGTTAACATATTTGCTCTTTTTAAAAATAGCAGCTTTATTAAGATATAATTTACATGTCATACAATTCACCTACTTTTTTTTTCTTTTTCTTTTCCCAGGGCTGAACCTGCAGCATATGGAAGGTCATAGGCTAGGGGTGGAATTGAAGCTGCAGCTGCTGGCCTATGCCACAGCCACGGCCACAGCAATACCAGATCTGAGCTGCATCTGTGACCTATGCTGCTTGTGGCAAGGCTGGATCCTTAATCCACTGAGGCCAGGGATCAAACCTGCATCCTGAGGGATACTAGTCAGGTTCTAACCCACTGAGTCACAATGTGAACTTCCACGATTCACCTACTTTAAGCACACAAGTCAATGATTTTTTTTTTCTGGATATTCACAGAATGTGCAACTAGCACCAGTCAATTTTAGAATATTTTCAACAAAGAGCACTCCACTTCAAAAAAAAAAAAAATCCCATAGCGATTAGAAATCACTTGGAATTTTCCCCCAACCCTCTCAGTGCAAAGCATCCACTAATGTATTTGCTTTTTCTATGGATTTGTCTATTTGGGACATTTCATATAAAATGTACTCATATCATGCATAGTCTTTTGTGACTGACTTCTTTAACTTAGCATGATATTTTCAAGATACATCCCTGTTATAGCATATATCAGAACTTCATTCCTTTTTCATGGCTGAACAGTATTCCACTGAATGGGTATGCTGTATTGTACTTATCCTTTAATCAATTGATGGACACGTGGGTTGTTTCCACTTTACTGGCTACTATGAATTTCTGTGCTACGAGCATTTGCATACAGATTTTTGTGTGTGTGTTATGTGGACATCACTTGCTCTTTACAGCAACTCTCTGAGATACATATTCTACACAACTCATCCTATAGAATACAAAACTCATTCCAAGATGGTAGGCAGGAATTTTGAATATAGCTGTTAGATTCCTGAGCCCATGCGTTTTCAAATCTACGTGCATAGAGCCGAATTAATTGCTCTGACAGATCCCAGTGTGGATATATCTGTAGGAAGGAACTATGAACATGAACAGCTTGTTTGTTTTGCTTTTTAGGGCCGCACCCTGGGCATCAGGAGGTTCCCGGGCTAGGGGTCTAATCAGAGCTACAGCTGCCGGCCACAGCCACGCCAGATCCAGATCGCAGCCGTGTCTGTGACCTACACCATAGCTCATGGCAATGCCGGATCCTTAACCCACTGATTGAGGCCAGGGATCGAACCCCCAACCTCATGGTTCCCAGTCAGATTAGTTTCTGCTGCGCCCGATGGTAACTCCAACAGTTATTTTTCAGTTGTGAAATTTCAGCCCTCTCTCCATACCCTTCTCTTTGCCTTTTTCTCCTTTCCCAGTTTTCATTTCTTTCAAGTATCAGTTCCTCGCCCCTGTGGTGGAGACAGAAGCTACAATTACTCGTTTACACTTTGGTGTGGAAGGTAATGTGCGAATTTGATTTGAAGCAGGGACAAACAATGGGGGGGGTTCTTGGAAAAACCCATTCTCTTGTCCCGTCTCAGGGTTTCACGGATGAGGGCCACCCACGTTGGGGGGTGGGGATGCGTGGACCGCCACCTGCCCTCTGCTCCCCTCCAGCTAGGTCACGCGCACCGTTGCTTAGCAACAGCCTGCTCAGGCAGGTGGCGGCCCCGGAACCCCGCGGGGAGCGCGCACACGCAGGGACGCACGGTCGCCCGAGCCGCCCCCACGTCAGACCCACCCTGCCCCTCAGCGCCTGCCGGACCCGGCGCGAGGCCGAGCCCCGCCTCCCTCGAAGGGCAGCAAGCGGAACCCACGAATCGGAGAGGCAGACACATCGCCGGGGCCGGGCGTCCGTCAGCCAATCACTGCACGCGTGTGATCCCGCGCCCGCCCGGGGGGCTGGCGGCAGGCACCGAAGCAGCTACAGCGAGAGTAGCTGCTGGGGCGGCCGCGGGCGCGGGTCGCGTCGGCGCTGCTCCGCGGGGCAGGGCCGGGCTGGCAGCCGCTGGCGCCTGGCGGTGAGGGCAGGCTCCCGAGGTGGGCGGAATGGCCCCCACCTGGGGCGGTGGGAGACGCGGCTGAGTCCAGGATGCCGGGGAGGCGGCGTGGCGACTCCTCACTCATCCCAGGTAAGGGGGACGCCGCGCTCGCTGCGGCTCCGCTCGGAGCGCCGCCCGGGTCCCGCTGTCCTGCCGCCGCCCACCCGGCTCCGTGTCTCGGCCGCTTCTGTCCTGGCATCCCTCGGCCCCGGTCGCCCCGGCCCGCACATCACCCCTCTGATCCTGGGCAGTTGTCCAGCTCCCCCTCCCCCCTCAACGCGGAGCCCCGCATCCCAGCCGGGCCCGGTGCCAGCCCCTGCATCCCTGTCCCCGGCGCCGGCCGTTCCGGGTCTCGGGCTTCCCCGTCGCCTGGCTTGCCCCCGCCGTGGTCGGCCTCGCGCCCTCTCCCGCCTCCTCCCCGCTTCCCCTCCCTTTGCCAGGGCCGGCACGTTTTCCCAGCCCCCGCAGTCCTTCGGGGCGCCTTCCGGGGATGAGACGCCCAGGCCCCTCCGGATCGGACTTCTGCCCTCACCTCTGCCCGGGCTTCCCTTGCTCAGACTCACCCCATCCTTGTCCCCCGCACCGCGTTCTCTCTACATTTCACTCGCGACCTCCCTCCCCCACCGGCACACCATGTGTCCCTGGGTTTTGCCCTTTTGCTCCGAGTTGCCTTCCTTTCCCAGCTCGCCTCTTCTCCCTTCACTTTCATTAACCACCGTCGCTAACACTTCTTTTTCCTTTCCACTTAAACCTTCAGACGCTCCTACTCTCCTGAATGCCGATCTGTGGTTGTAACGTCTTAATGCGTCTTTAAAATGAACTGCACCCATAGGATGTCAAGTGTCTTGTCCAGAGTCTGACACAGAGTAGGGCTGGTACGTGGTAGCTGCTCACGCGTTTACCCTCATCCTCTTTTCCGGGCCTGTGTACTCTCCAGATGGTGGTTCAGTATTCAGCTGGAAGTGGTGCAGCTACTTACCTTAAGAGTGGTGTACGAGATGGTGGGACCAGTTACTGAACTCCAAGTGTGATGAAGAGATTAAATTGTCAGTTATTTAGGCACTGCATTTATCCCAAAGAACTGAATTCTGTATTTGTGTAATGTACTGCTTAAGATTAATTGGCTTTGTAAGAGATTCTTCAGGAGGTTTGCAATGTAATTGTCCTCTTAACTCCTGATCCCCATCTACAGTGTTTCCTGAACTTTTATTTTTAGGAAAGAAAGAGCCCCTGCCTCCTGATTGAAGTAGTATTGTATGTAAGCAGTGTTTAAGGTGTTTATTTCCCAGCGGGATAGTTCAGGGCTGCGGTGAACATCCGTTAGGAGCCTGGGGGAATCAGGCTTAGATTTCTTGGAATCAGCTATTGAAGGGATCTAGACTTGTTTAGGCGTGGATGTTCTGACAGTTTCTTTAAGAGGGAAAGGGGAATTAGCCACACCCCACCCTTCCTTTTTGACTATCCAGAGGAAAAAACTATAGTCAGTTTTTAAAAAAAGAGTAAAATAAGTTTGACTTTTTAAATTTGTAAAAGCACTGTTACTGGCCTCAAGCCACTCTTGCCACATTTGCTCTGATGGTTTCCAAGCCTGGATGAATCAAACAGTTTGGCTTTTTTGCTCCTGGGATCTCCATGGCAGGCTGGAGGAAAGCATGTAACTGAGCTGCTGATGCTGCTCTAAACTTCGGGATTCCAACTTTGCTAGCACTGCCTGGAGATGCTTTGACTTACCTCTTAGGTTCCTTTTATATACCCAAACCTAAATGGCTGTCTGTGGATTTTGACCATTCTCCTTCCTCTCTTTGTCCTACTCTAGACTTCTCCGCATGGCTTATTTTGCCTCCTTCACAGAAGAAATTGCTGGGCGTGAGTCCTGATTTCTTAAAGTTCTGTCATTTTCCCGTGTACTTGTACCTATCTAATTTCTGAGCTTGTTTCATCAGAGAAGGAGGGTCCTTCTTTTTTTGTCTTTTTAGGATCACGACCGCGGCATGTGGAATTTCCCAGGCTAGGAGTTGAATCAGAGCTACAGCTGCCGGTCTCCACCACAGCCACAGCAATGCCAGATCAGAGCCGCGTCTGTGACCTACACCACAGCTCACAGTAACGCCAGTAGAGGCCAGGGATCAAACCCGCAACCTCATGGTTCCTAGTCGGATTGAACTCCAGGAGGGTCCTTCTTTCTAAGGCTAACATCTTTCGTATTCTAAATTCTCATATTTTTGTCTCAGCCAGCACACATGCTCAGTTTTCAGCATCCAAAAATGAAAAACACTCCCTTGATGTGCTTCCCCTCAGATTAATGGGGTCTTCCTTAGGGTTTCAATTTCTGTTCTTTTCTCTGTCTTCTGATTTTCTTGTGTGCCTACACTTCCCTTCATGGCTTTGGGTAGCACCTGTGTATTTACGGTTTTCAAAGATTTATATTCAGTCCCCCTTTCTTGAACTTCAGGTATTTCTTATTTTTGTCTGTCTGTTGGATAACTCTACTTGGGTGCTGGTACTTCAGACTTGGTTATTTTTCTTTTCTCTTCCCTCTACTTACTCATAGCTGCCTCAAACACATCCATAAACACTCCTATTTTGTCTTCACCTTGGAAACCTTAGAATCCTCTTCTCTCCTAGCATTACGTTTACCATAGATCCTTTTTTTTTTTTATTAACAAGGAATTTTATTTCAGTTATAGGTGTACAAAGATCATAAGTCAATTCGATAGATTTTGTGTCCCAAACCCACAGTGCATCCTCCCACCCCCCAGACTGTCTTATTTGAAAAATCATACCATAGATCCTTTTGTTCCTATTGAAATCGTGTTCTTTCTCTCCTCATTGCCAAAAGATTGGTTGAGGCCTGGGATATGTTTTTCTTGAACAGAGTCAGTCATTTTTAACCCAGGTACTACTTTAAAACCACCTGGGGAACTTCTATTAAAGTTTAGGATGAAAGGATCAGGACATAACAGAGATTCGAATTCTGTTGGTCTGGTGTGGGGCCAGACTTTTTCATTTCAAAAGTGCTTCTCACTTGGCAGTAATATACAGCTGGGGCCGAGAACTGGGCTGAGAGCTTGAAGAGGGCGTGAGAACCCTGAGGAGCTGTAAATGGCATTTAACTCATCCTTTAAAAATCAGCATAAATATCACTTTTATTGGCATGGTTAGTTGCTTACTTTCCTGATATTTTTACATGTACCTACCAAAGTACTAATCCCATTTTATCTAAATTATTTCTCGCGAGCCCATTTTTCTCAGGACTAGGACTTCCTTGAGATTTGGGGATTATGTCTGAACGTAAACTGCTGTTTCCTACATTACTCACAACACTTCCGACACCAAATACGTTGTGTTTCCCCTTACGTTATGCAGGTCTTCAACTCTGGACAATTCAGCTTTATTATTACTACCAGACATACTACAGACCCCCCAGATTAAGGACTCAGTCTCACAAGACTGCCCCAACTTTAGACACCAATCAGTAGTCCCAGGTTGTAACCTGCACTTCTGACCAACTGGCTGTAAGTTGAGGCCCCCACAACTCCCTCCTCAGGTCAGTAATTTGGTAGAAAAGTTCACAGAACTCAGGAAAGCTCTTTGCTGACCCATTTATTATAAAGCCTCTAACTCAGGAACAGCCAAATGGAGAAGATGCATAGGGCAGGGGGTGTGGGAAGGGGTATGGAGCTTCCATGAGTTTCTGTGCCTTCTCTGGGCTCACCATCCTCCCGGCCTCTCAGTGTGTTTGTCAAACTGGAAGCTCTCTCAACACGTTTATTTATGTTTCCATGCCCTCTCTGGGCTCATCATCTGCCTAGCACCTCAGTGCATTTAGCAAAGTGGAAGCTCTCCCAACCCGAGTTTTTATGGGGCATTAAATCCTTAGCCACTGGTGATTAGCTCACTCTAGCTTTTTTCCCCTTCCCGGAGGTCAGGGGTTGGTTCCTCTGGCAGCCAGCCCCCATCTTCCCAGATATGGTTGAAAGGGCCTTATTATGGATAACAAAAGATGTTCCTCTCAACCCCATCAAGAAATTTCGAGGGTTTTAGGGACTCTCTGTCAGGAACCAAGGATGAAGACCTAGTATATACTATTCTATACTTCTAATATTATCGTAATGCCTTATTTATCTTTTCATCGCTGCCTTGCATAGTACATGGTATATTTTAGAAACTTGATAAAAATTGATTGAATAAGGAGTTTCCCCATGGCGCAGGAGATTAAGGATCCAGCGTTGTCACTACTGTGGTTCTGGTTATTGCAGTGGTGCGTGTTCAGTGCCTGGCTAGGGAATTTCCACATGCCGCTGGTGCAGCCAAGAAAAAAAATTGGTTGAGTAAATCCGTTGATAAATAATATAAAACATATCTTGAATTCACGGTTTTGTAAGCTGACCAGCTGTTTCTTTTTTGGGTGCTTAACAGGTCATAGTCATACTTGCACAGTCATTCTTGTTTTAAAAACACAGATACACACACTCTATAAATTAGAATGGATTCAGAGAAATCCATTTGCTCTTATGCTTTGGCTTTTAAGATGGTTAAGCTATGACAGTATTATAGAGGTAGGTTCAGCCTTCCTCTTTAGCAGACATTATTTAAAATAGGTTTTATTTCATGTGGTTGATGCATGTCATTGAATGAATCGGGTCCTGCTGCTCACTAATTACAAAAGCAGTACTCAGATTGATCAATACTCTAGATGCTGATAGAAAAGGTGCCTTTAATCAGAATGCCAGCAATCTGGGGAGACGGTGGACTCAACATCCCCCCAAACCCACCTCTGAAGATTCTGCTCGGCCATGAAAGTTCTTAAAGGGAAACAGGGAAGTGAACTCAGTTAATCACTGAGATGGGGGCCATTTGTGTGCAGACTTGTCAGCTCCTTGGGATCTTCCTCTAGATGTTGCCTTGTTCACACAGTTTAGTTGTGCAGTTTGGGAGATACCGAAGGGGTAGCTAGGGAAGAGATCTGGTGATTTATATGGTCATATATCGAATATCGATATCTGAATTATTAATATACGGGCGTATATTAATATGGATGTTCAGATATCATCGATATCTGAATATGCAATATTAATATACGGGCGTATATTAATATGGTTGTTCAGATATCATCGATATCTGAATATGCAATATTAATATACGGGCGTATATTAATATGGTTGTTCAGATATCATCGATATCTGAATATGCAATATTAATATACGGGCGTATATTAATATGGATGTTCAGATATCAATATCTGAATATGCAATATTAATATTAATATACGTCCACCAACCTCCACATTGTAGATGACGCTCCCGATGTTTACATTGCCCAGAGCCTTTGCCAACCAGCCTGGCCAGAATGGCTCAACATTTACACCTGCTGCTTTAATGTGGGCATTGATCTTAGCTTCCGAGACAGTCACCTCATCGTTGTACAGGATGAGGGCAGAGTAGATGCAGGCGAGCTCCGAGATGGAGGCCATGGTGTGGACGAATGCTGGGTGAGGGCTGCCGGACACGGTGCTAGTGGCCAGATGAAGTGACGGCCTCACCCCAACATGGTCTCTGCTTCCTCAGAAGGACAGAGCACCATAGTGGCAGTCTGCATTGCAGCACAGCACTGGGTCTAGGGCCGCCATGACCAGGGAAAGCATTCAACTGTGGGAGACAGGGGTGCCTTGGGTATTTGGGGTGTATTTTGAGGGGGTGTAGCCAACTTGTCACAAGGAAAAACCCCAACATTCTGAATCACTGTAGAAATATTCCGGAAATGAAGCGTGCTAATCTCCTATAGCCCTTTAGAAATACCTTATAGAAGAATCATGGAGTTTTTCCAATCTGCTTTTCCTTTCTCCTGCTGTCTGCTCATGGTGCTCCGTCCAGGGTTGCCCATCTACTTTCAGCTAGCCAGTAGCCTCCTGCCTCACTTGGGTTTTTTCTGTCGCGGAGAAATCCTCACGTCTTCAGGGCCTTTTCTCAAAGGAGGACTTCTGCTTGACGATGGTCTCTCAAAGCTTTCTGTTCCCATTAGTGACGCTGAGCACCCCTCTGCCTGCTGGCTGTTTCGAATTTTATCGTTGGGAAAATGTCTACTCAGGTTCCTCTCCCATTTTTAATTTTTTTATATAGGTAATATATATTAATGTAAATATTATACATATCACTATGTATTATGTATTATAACATATTTATATTCTATCATATTAATATATGGTCATATATTGGTATAGATGTTCAGATATCGATATCTGAGTATGCATATTAATGCATGGTCATATATTAGTATAGATGTTCAGATATCGATATCTGAGTATGCATATTAATATATGGTCATATATTGGTATAGATGTTCAGATATCGATATCTGAGTATGCATATTAATATATGGTCATATATTGGTATAGATGTTCAGATATCATCGATATCTGAGTATGCATATTAATATATGGTCATATATTAGTACAGGTTTTCAGATATCATCGATATCTGAGTATGCATATTAATATATGGTCATATATTAATATAGATTTTCAGATATGCATAGTAATATATGGTCACCAGATCTCTTCCCTAGCTTCCCTTCAGTTGGATTCTTAACCCACTGCCCCACAGCAGGAACTCCAGAACTATTGCTTTTTAATTAGGAGAATTAAAGGAAGTAAGGGATATGTGATAAAGTCATCTACCTTTGTGAGTTGTATTGGTGAGGGCGAGGGGGAAAATTTTGTAATAGCACAACTTGTAAATGCTCGTATGTTGGTATCATATTTTATAATTCCTCAGAACTAAGATATAAAATATAGTTATTTGCTTTTTTCCTCCTTCCTTTCTTTCTTCTTTTTTTTTTTGGGGGGGGTGCTGCCTTGCCTCATATGGATTCCCGGGCCAGAGATCCGAGTGGCATTTGCAATCTACTCCAGAGCTGTGGCAACACCAGATCCTTTAGCCCACTGTGCTGGGCCAGGGATCAACTCTGTGTATTCTGGTGCTGCAGAGACACTGCCCATCCTGTTGTACAACAGCGGGAACTCCTCCTGTTTGTTTTTTTTGTTTGTTTCTTTTCTTTTAGTTTTCTTAGGATTTTATCGGCTATTTCTCTTAATAGAATTTGTAGGTGACTGTTCTTTGCTTTCAGCATTTGAAAAATATGCCACTTCCTTCAGCCCCCATAATTTCAGATGATAAATCTTCTGTTATTGGGTTTGTGTTCCCCTATAGCTAATGTATCCTTTCTCTCTGGTTGCATTGAAGGCTTTTTCTTTGCCTTCAGTTTTCAGTTTAATTATGATGTCTTGGCATGAATTTCTTTGGGTGTATCTTATTTGGAGTTCTGTTGCTTCCTGAACTATAGGTTAATGTCATTTGCCAAATTTGGGATATTTTTAGCTATTTCTTGAAATAATTTTTCAGCCCTACTCTTTCTTCCTGTGACTGATGGTACAAATGGTAGATCTTTTGGAATTCCTATTGTGGTTCAGTGAGTTAAGGACCTGACATCTCTGTGAGGATGTAGGTTTGATCTCTGGCCTTGCTCAGTGGTTTAGGGATCCAGTGTGGCTGTGGCTGGGCGTAGGTCCCAGCTGCAGCTCCAGTTCGACCCCTGGCCCAGGAACTATCATATGCTGCAGCCTTAGACAAAGAAAAAACTGAAAAAAATACCAAACAAACAAACAGGTGGGTGTTTTGTTATTGTCCTCCAGGGCACGAGGCCTTCTTCCTCTTCTCCTTCTCCTTTTTCTTCCTCCTCCCTACTCTTCCTCTTCCTCCTTCCTCTTTTTTTCTTTTTTCTTTTCTTTTTAGGGCCACACTCTTGGCATATGGAAGTTCCCAGGCTAGGGGTTGAATCAGAGCTGCAGCTGCCAGCCTACACCACAGCCACTGCAGTGCCAGATCCGAGCCGCGTCTGTGACCTAGCCCACAGCTCACAGCAATACCAGATCCTTAACCCACTGAGCAAAGCCAGAGATTGAACCCACATCCTCATGGATACCAGTTGGGTTCGTTTCTGCTGAGACACAAGGGGAACTCCTAATTGAATTCTTTGTATTAGTCTTGCATCTTAAAGCCATACTGAATTCATTTAATAGTTCTGATAGTTTTTTATAGTGATTGATTAGAATATTATATATACATGATATGTCATCTCTGAAGAGAGGTAGTCTTGCTTCTTCCTTCTAATTGCAGTGTGTTTTTCATTTATTTTTCTTGCCTAATTGCCCTGACTAGAATCTCCTGTATGATACTGAATGAGAGTGGTGAGAGTGGACATTCTGTCTTTTTCCTGATCTTAGAGGGAATTGTTAAATATGAAGTTAGTTGTGGGTTTTCTTAGATGTCCTTTTTCAGGTTGATAATGTTCTCTTCTATTTTTAGCTTATTCATAGGGTTTATCATGAAAGAGTGTTGGATTTTTTCAGATGCTTTTTCGATGCCTATTGAACTAATTATGTGATTTTTGGCCTTTTATTCTGTTAATATGGTTTTTGATACTTATTGATTTTCATATGTTGAAATCACTTTGCACGCCTGGGATATGTCATACTTGGTCATGGTATGTGAGCCTTTATATATGTTGTTGGATTTGGCTTGTTGGTAATTGTTGAGGATTTTTGCGCTTATATAATAAACATTTGTTTGTAGTTTTATTTTATTGTCTTCTTCTGGTTTTGGAATCAGGGAAAACTGGCTTCTTAGAATGAGTTGGGAAGTGTTCCAATCTCCTGTGTATTTTGGAAGATTTTGTTAAGGCTTGGTATTCATTGTTAATGTTTTGTAGAATTCACTAGCGAAGCCATCTGGTCCTGGGCCTTTCTTTGTTGGAAGTTTTTGACTACTAAATCAGTTTCTTTACTTGTTATAGCTCTATGCAAATTACTTTTTTTTTTTTTTGACTTTTTAAGACCGAACATGTGGTGTATGGAAATTCCCAGGCTGGGGTCGAATTGCTGCTGCAGCTGCCAGCCTGACCACAGCTAACAGCAATACCGGATCCTTAACCCCACTGAGTGAGGCCAGGGATTGAACCTGCATCCTCATGGATATTAGTCAGATTTGTTACCGCTGAGCCATGATGGGAACTCCTGCAAATTACTTCTTTGTGAGTTGATTTTAGTACTTTGTGTATACCAGGAATTTGTCCATTTCATTTAGGTTTTGGAATTTGTTAAATGATAATTGCTTATAGTATCCCCTATAATCCTTTATATTTGTTTTTACTTATGTAAAGTTGGTTGTAATTACTGATTTTAGTAATTTGAGTGTTTTCTCTTTTGTTCTCATTTAGTCTGGTTAAATGATTGTCAATTCTCTTGGATCTTTTCAAAGAATCAACTTTTCTGTTGATTTTCTCTATTCTTTTATTCTCTATTGTATTAACTATAGTCTGATTATTTCCTTCTATCTGCTGGCTTTGGGTTCAGTTTATTTTTCTTCTTCTAGTTTCTTAAAGTGGATAGTTGTTGATTTTGTTGATAAAAATTCAGATATAGTTGATATATAACATTGTGTAAGTTAAGGTGTATAATATGTTGACTTGAGATTTTTTTTAATTTCGTTTTTGATTTTATTTATTTATTTATTTTTAGGGCTGCACCCAAGGCCTGTGGAAGATCCAGCTAGGGGTTAAATTGGAGTTGCAGCTGCCAGCCTATGCCACAGCAATGCTGAATCTAAGCTGCATCTGTCACCTACAGTGCAGCTTGCAGCACCAGATCCTTAACCCACTGAGTGAGGCCAGGGATCAAACCCAAGTCATTACTGCCGAGTCACAATGGGAACTCTGTTTAATTTCTTTTTTCCTTTATCCTAATCCTAACCTTAATATGCTCTTCCTTGACATATTAAGTTCCCAGGCCAGGGATCAGAACTTCAGTTGTGGCCTACACTGCAACTGTAGCAACATTGGGTCCTTTTATGTTACTGTGCCAGGTTGAATCTGTGTCCTGGCACTGAGGAGATGCCACTGATCCCGTTGTGCCACAGTGGGAACTCCAAGAAATTTTTTTTTTTTTAGGGCCACACCCGGGGCATATGGAAGTTCTCAGGCTAGGGGTCAAATCAGAGCCATAGCTGCTGGCTTATACCACAGCCACAGGAACCTGGGATCTGAGCCACGTCTGCGACCTACACCACCGCTTATGGCAACACTGGATTCTTAACCCACTGAGTGAGGCCAGGGATTGAACCTGCATCCTCAAGGATCCTAGTTGGGTTCGTTACCACTAAGCCATGATGGGAACTCCTAAGAGATTTTTTAAAATACAGAAGTTTACAGCTGTAAGTTTTTCACATAGCATGGCTCTTGCTGCTTTTGTTGCATCCTGTAAATTTTGTGTTTTTATCTCAAAGTATTTCCTAACTTTCCTTATGATTTTTTCTTTGACTCTTTGGTTATTTAGAGGAATGGTGTTTATCTTCATATCTTCGTGAATTTTCCAAGGTTTTTTTGCCTGTTACTATTGTCTAATTTCATTCCATTGTTGTTGGAGATTTTACTTTGTATGATTTTGATCCTTTAAGTTTACCAAGACTACTACTTCTTTTCTTTTTAATTATAATGGATGAACCCGTGGCATATAGAAGTTTCCAGGCCAGGGACTGAATCCGAGCTGTAGCTGTGACCTATGCCACAGCTGCATCAATGCTGGATCCTTTTAACCCACTGCTCTGGGCTGGGGATCAAACCTGCACCACCACAGAGACAACACCGGATCCTTAACCTGCTGTGCCACAAAAGGGACTCTTTATCCAGACTTCTTTTATTACCTGTTTTAGAGAATGTTACGTGAGCATTTGAAAACAATATGGGAGTTCCCGTCATGGCTCAGCAGTTAACGAACCCGACTAGTATCCATGAGGACACGGGTTTGATGTCTGGCTCAGTGGGTTAAGGATCTGGCCTTGCTGTGAGCTGTGGTGCAGATTGAAGAGGAGACTCAGATCCTGTGTTGCTGTGGCTGTGGTGTAGGCCTGCAGCTGTAGCTCCGATTTGACCCCTAGCCTGGGAACCTCCACATGCTGTGGATGCAGCCCTAAAAAGACAAAAAAAGCCCCAAAACAATATATATTCTACTGTTGTTGCTTAGAATGTTTTATAGATGATCCCTAGATCTATCTAGTTGGTTGATAGCTTTGTTCCAGTCTTCTATTTCCTTGCTGATCTTTTGTCTGGTTGTTTAGATTAAAAACAGCTTATTTTTTTATTAGATAAAACAACTTATTAAAAGCAGGGTATTGAAGTCTCCAACTATTATAGTTCAGTTATCTGTTTCTCCTTTCAGTTCTGTCAGTTGTTGCTTGTTATGTTTGGGGGATCTGTTATTAGGTACGTGTGTGTTTATAATTGTTATATCTTCTTGATGAATTTTTCCCTCTTGAAATTATAAAATGTTCCTTGTCTATAGTAGTAATTTTTATTTTACAGCACAGTGTATCTTATTTTAGTATAGCTATCCTGAGTCTTGTGGTTACTGTTTGTGTGGGATAGATTTTTTTCCTCCTTTTGCTTTCCCTTTAGTCTTTGAATCTAAAGTGTGTCTTGTAGAAAGCATATATTTGGTTGACTTTTGTTTTTTGTTTTTATTTTGGTCCATTCTGTCAGTTCTCACCTCTGAGTGTTTAATCCATTTACATTCACTGTAATTACTGGTATATTAGGTTTTGTGTTTTCAATTTTGCTATTTGTTTTCTGTTTTTCTTTTTAGAGATATATTTGTGGCATATGGAAGTTCCTGGACTAGGGGTCAAATTGGAGCTGCAGCTGCCAACACTCCACAGCCACAGCAAAGCCAGATCCAAGCCGCATCTGTGACCTACACCACAGTCTTGCGGCAACACCTGATCCTTAACCCACTGAGCAAGGCCAGGGATGGAACCTGCATCCTGATGGATACTAGTCTGGTTCTTAACCCACTGAGCCACAACAGGAACTCCTTCTGTTTATTTTCTATGTGTCTTTTTAGTTTCTCTGTTTCTCCATTACTGCTTTTTTTGTATTAAATATTTTCCAGTATGTATTTTATTTTTAATTTTTGTTGTTATTATTTGCCCACGCCTACCGCATGTAGAAGTTCCCAGACTAGGGATCGAACTCATGCCACAGCAGCAACCCAAGCCACAGCAGTGACAGTGCTGGATCCTTAACCCACTGAGCCAGCAGGGAACTCCTCATTTTTATTTTATATTGAAGTACAGTTGATTTACAATGTTGTGTTCGTTTCAGGTGTACGACAGAGTGATTAAGTTGTGTGTGGAATGGATATATCTATATCTATATATGTCTATATATGTCTATATATGTACATATATATATTCATTCTTTTTTTTTTTTTTTTTGTCTTTTTGCCTTTTCTAGGGCCGCACTAGCAGCATATGGAGGTTCCCAGGCTAGGGGTCTAACAGGAGCTGTAGCTACCAGCCTATGCCACAGCCACAGCAACGCGGGATCCGAGCCGTGTCTGCAACCTACACCGCAGCTCACGGCAGTGCCCGATCCTTAACCCACTTAGCGATGCCAGGGATCGAACCCGCAACCTCATGGTTTCTAGTCAGATTTGTTAACCACTGAGCCACAACGGGAACTTCTATATATCCATTCTTTTTTAGATTCTTTTCCCATATAGGTTATTATAGAATATTGAGTTGAGTTCTCTGTGCTCTACAGTAGGTCCTTGTCCAGTGTGTATTGTAATTAGCTTGTTATTTCTTTTATTATAATTTTCTTTATTTTCCTGGTGATTACTGTTAATATCTTACTGTAGTCTACTTTGGACTAATACCAGCTTAATTTCAATGGTATGCAAAGCCTTTGTTTTAATAGAGTTCTTTTCATATCTCCCTTCTTTGTGTTCTTATTGTCATTCAAATGATATTTTACATTAAAATCCTATCAGCAGTTTTATAATTATTGTTTTATGCAGTTTTCACTTAATTCAGATAGGAAAAGAGTTACAAACAAAAATAGGTTTATACTCCCTTTTGTATTTACCTGTATAATTATCTTTATTGGTACTGTTTATTTCTTCACATGGATTTGGGTTACTGTTTAATGTCTTTTCATTTCAGCATTAAAGACTCCCTTTATTTCTTGTACAGCAGCCTTTCCAGTGATGGATTCTTTCAGTTTTATTTACTAGAGCTGTCTTTTTTTGCATTTTTTTAGGGCCGCACTCGCAGCATATGGAGGTTCCCAGGCTAGGGATCTAATTGGAGCTATTGCTGTCAGCCTATGCCACAGCCACAGCCACACCAGATCTGAGCCATATCTGCAGCCTACACCGCAGCTCACAGCAATGCCGGATCGTTAACCCACTGAGCAAGGCCTGGGATCGAACCCACAACCTCATGGTTCCTAGTTGGATTCGTTAACCACTGGGCCACGACGGGAACGCCTTCTAGGGCTGTCTTAATTTCTCTTTCATTTTTTGAAGGATAGTTTTATTGGATATAGAATTCTTGATTGATAGTCTTTTTCTTTTAGCACTGTGACTATGTCATCTCCCTGTCTCTGGGCTCCGTGGTTTTGATGAAAAGCCAGCTCTTTATCTTACTGAGGGTTTTGTATGTTATGAGTTACTTTTCTCTTGGTACCCTCAAGATTCTCTGTCTGTGGTTTCTGACAGTTTGATTATAATGTGTCTAGCTGTACTTTGCTTTGATTTTTATCTCACTTGGTGCTGATCTAGTTCTTTGGTTATTTAGATTAGCGTTTTTCACTTAATTTAATTTTTTTTTTTTTTTTTTTGCCTTATCTAGGGCTGTACCTGCGGCATGTGGAGGTTCCCAGGCTAGGGGTCTAACAGGAGCTGTAGCTGCTGGCCTTCGCCACAGCCACAGCCACAGCAACGCGGGATCTGAGCCACGTCTTCAACCTACACCACAGCTCACGGCAACACCGGATCCTTAACCCACTGATCGAGGCCAGGGATCAAACCCGCAACCTCATGGTTCTTAGTTGGATTCGTTAACCACTGAGCCATGACGGGAACTCCCTTCACTTAATATAAGGTGTTTCCAGTCATTTGTTTATATTAATATGATTTTTTCCTCTTTCTCTCCATCTGGGATTTCTATACGGCATATATTGGTGTGCTGATGATATCCCACATATCTGAGGCTGAATTCGTTTTTGTTCATTCTTTTTCCTTTCTGTTCTTCAGACTGGAAAATCAGTCTACCCTTAAGTTTACAGAGTCTTCTGCTAGCTTAAGTCTGCTGCTGAGCTCCTCTGGTGAATTTTTTGTTTTAATTATTGTACTTTTCAACTCTAGAATTTCTATTTAGGAGTTTTTTTTTTTTTTTTGGTCACACCCGCGGCATATGGAAGTTCCCAGGCTAGAGATTAAATCAGAGTTACAAGTGCCAGCCTGTGCCACAGCTGCAGCAACTCAGGATCCAAGCCATGTCTGTGACTTGCATCATAGCTTACGGCCAGATCGAGTCATACTTTCTTGTTTCTTTGTGTATCTCATAGTTTTTGCTAAAAAGCAGACATTTTAAATAATATAATGTAGCTACTCTGGAAATCACCCTCTCTCCAGGGTTTGTTGTTACTGTTTGTTTTGTTCATTCTTGGAACCATTCTGTAGAGTCTGTACTCTTTGTCCTGTGTAACCACTGAAATCTCAGCATAATTTGCTTAGTGGTTAGCTAATGATTAGACAGATTTCCTTAGATGTCTTGAACACATAAGTCTCCAGCCTTGTTGAGGGACTGTGTGTGTGTGTGTGTGTGTTTATGTGTGTTGTGGCTCCCTTCATGCACCAGCACTTTACACCACGGCTTCACCTTTACTTTTTTGTATAGAGCATTAAGGTAAGCCAGAGATGATAGAATAGAGCCTTCCTAGGTCTCCCCTGAGCATTTGCTTGGATTCCTAAAAATATTTTGTATTTTGGAGCTCTTCTAAACCCTCTATGTACGTCTTATTCTTATTCCTTAGTTTTCCTTTTAATTTCTTGGATCAATGTATTGCTTGCCTCAGTTGTTATTGCCACTGTAGACAGCTGTGGCATTAAAAAGTCACCTCTCATTATTTTAACAAACACACCCTGGGGATAGGACTGATCTCATCGAGGGTGCTCAGATTCAGGTCCAATAAAGATAAGCCCTGAGAATGGAGCTTTTCTAGTGAGCTGCTAGACAGGTTAAATAGTGACAATTCTTTGGAGAACTGGTGGTTTCCGAAGGAGCCCTTAACCTCTTCTGCTCCCTTATGTGGCTGCTGGGATGTTGTTATTCACAGCTACCGTGTTTGCAATTTGTTGGTTTCCAAGGCTTCCACGGAGCCGGGAAGAGGGAAATAGGGTGAAATGAAATGCCATAAGCTTTCTGAAATTAAATGAATGAAAATACTGTGCTTACTGAAAGTCAGCTGTTTTTCATGAATAAATTGTTCTTGGATTGTTGCAAACTTTTTAAAATTTTCACATTTCTGATCTTGACCATTTTTGCCAGTGTATTCATTAATTTTATGGATGATCAGACTTGTAGAGGCTCTACTCTGTCTTGGTAGATGTGCTTCTTCCAGCCTTTTCTTGTATTTATGTGGTAGAAGAGTTTTGTGCATTAGATTTTAGCACATATTTTTTTGTTTACCGACAGTTTTGAGAATATTCATTTCTGTTTCTCTGGTTTTATTTACTGTTGTTCCCCTAGTTTATTTAGTTAACTGTTTATTCTAGTTTAGCTGGTTGCCTAATATTTTCTGAATACATGCTGTCCTTTCCCCCTTTGAGACTTATTATTTTCTCTGCTCAAAACACTCTTTCTTTCCTCAGTCTCACAGTGGGAGTCCTGCTTATCTTCTGAGATTCTTTCTGGTATTATTTTCTTCATATAACCTTTTATAAACCCATGAATGCAATCCTTTCTTGAAAAACTTGTATTCTTTTTCACACCTTTTTATGATCTTCTTATAATTTCTTGTCTTTCCCCCCTGCTAAGTTGCTAGTTCTTTGACAGCAAATGATAAATCATATGCACTTATATACTCAGTAAACATCTGTTTAATTGAAATGTTAGATGAAGATTTCATAGCAAGAATGCTCCACATTTTAGGTATTGTTACTGGGAACTACATTTTATTAATTTTTATTAAACTGGAAGGAAAATGTCTTCTCTGGAAAAATAAAACAATAGTACAATACTATACATATAGTATAGTGGTTGTACACACTATGCTATATAGTCCTTGGTAAGTATAGGAAAATGAGACTATAAAGACAAAATTCAGTTTTTTCCATAGAAATTGTTATAGTAGTAGTTTTTTTTTTTTTTTTTTTTTGGTCTTTTTAGGGCTGCACCCGTGGTATATGTAGGTTCCCAGGCTTGGGGTCAAATTAGGGCTTTAGCCACTGGCCTAAGCCACAGCCATGTGGAATCTGAGCCACATCTGCGACCTATACCACAGCTCACAGCAACGCCAGATCCTTAACGCACTGAGTGAGGCCAGGAATTGAACCTGCATCCTCATCGATGCTAGTCAGATTCGTTTCTGCTGAGCCATGGCAGGAACTCCAATAGCAGTTTCTGATCAAAGATTTGATACTCATCTTTTTATAGAGAAGATCACAGAATTCGAGCTCTGAGTAACTTTGTGTCAGGCATAATTTCTCACGACAGAAGTGGGAACTTATTTACATGTGAGAGTGACTGTGCTAAAGCAAAACTAAACCAGTAAAAAGCACACGAAAGGTAGTTCACATCATGGCTCAGCAGTAATGAACCTGACTAGTATCCATGAGGATTTGGATTTGATCCCTGGACTTGCTTAGTGGGTTAAGGATCTAGTGTTGCTGTGAGCTGTGGTGTAGGCCGGCAGCTGTAGCTCCGATTTGGCCCCTAACCTGGGAACCTCCATATGCCACATATGGAACTTCCATATGTGACCCTAAAAAGACAAGTAAACAAACAAACATAAACACAGGAAAAACAGAGCTACTTGACATGCCAGTTTTCAGCTTCCATGTATGTCTATTATCTCTTAGGAACAGATCTAGCTCTCCATTCATTTTCTTTTTTCTTGACACATGATCCACCAGGGAACTCCTAGCTTTCTGTTTTTAATCCCATCTAGATGTAATCATCAGGAGCTTGCAGAAAGTGCAAAAATGCATGCTGTTCATTTATTTATTTATTTATTTATTTATTTTTTGTCTTTTTCCTTTATGTAGAGCCGCACCTGCGGCATGTGGAGGTTCCCAGGCTAGGGGTCTAACAGGAGCTGTAGCTGCTGGCCTTCGCCACAGCCACAGCACCGTGGGATCCGAGCCGCGTCTGCAACCTACACCACAGCTTAGAGCAACGCCGGATCCTTAACCCACTGAGCAAGGCCAGGGATCGAACCCGCAACCTCATGGTTCTTAGTCGGACTCGTTAACCACTGAGCCACGAAGGGAACTCCGCATGCTGTTCATTTATGCAAAGAAAGCAAAACATATGCATAGATTTAGTTTTCTTTTATCATTCTAATTAGGTCTGGGTTGATAGAAATATGTTAATTCAAAAGCTGGGTACATTTTTTTTTTTTCTTTTTGCTTGGCAGCCCTGCAGCATATGGAGTTCCCAGGACAGGGATCAGATCTGAGCCGCAGTTGCAACCTATGCTGCAGTGTGGCAATGCTGGATCCTTAACCTGCTGAGCCAGGCCGGGGATCAAACCTGTCACCCAGCGACCGAAAGCTGCAGAGATGCCTCTGATCCCATTGTGCCACAATGGGAACTCCTAGGTACATTTTTAAAACCGTATGCTAATGACAGTCTTATAATAACATCAGGTAGTCTTTTTTTTTTTTTGTCTTTTTGCCTTTTTTTTTTAATGTAGAGCTGCACCTGTGGCATATGGAGGTTCCCAGGCTAGGGGTCTAAGAAGAGCTGTAGCTGCCGGCCTTCGCCACAGCCACAGTAACGCGGGATCCGAGCCGCGTCTGCATCCTACACCACAGCTCACGGCAACGCCGGATCCTTAACCCACTGAGCAAGGCCAGGGATCGAACCCACAACCTCATGGTTCTTAGTCGGATTCGTTAACCACTGAGCCACGAAGGGAACTCCTAACATCAGATAGTCTTAAAGTCACTTCATTTGTGCCATACTTTGTTGTATACGTAACTTTTTGTTTATGCCAATTCCAGTGTCTGGAAAGTTCCAGGAAACAGCCATCATAATTTTAGAGTCCAACTTGGTCAACAACTTTCCAAGTATTGATACATTAAGTGAGTTTCTTATTCTTCCTGAGCCTCAGTTTCCTCATATGTAAAATGATTCTAGGACAGAAATGTTACTTTATCTTTTGATTTGTTGCAGTGAGTCTAAGGTAGTACAAAAAATATGATTCTGATTTATTCATCCATGAGTGTGAAATGATAGACAGATGAAATAGATTGATCAATAAAGAAAGTGGATTAGAAGGGCAAGGGTTAGAGGGGGAAAAGCAAGAGGTGAACTTTGTACTTAAGTCTTTCTGAACAGAGTCAAACCATATTTTAACACAAACCATGCTTTAATCAATTGGAAAGATCAGTATTCTAATTATTGTAACATGTTAGCTGTCTTGGGTTTTAGCGAGAAAGAAAGTTTGATGGGGCCACTCAGTGCATACTTACCTATGGAGAGGTTAAGGGAGAAACTACATAAAGTCTCCCAGATTTTTAGCCTATGCATTTGGCAGGAGGTGTTTCATTTACTAGTAGAGGAAATTGAAGAAGATTGATTTTGGAAGATTTTTTAAATTTTGATTTTATGGCTCCCCCACAGCATGTGGAAGTTCCTGGGCTAGGGACTGACTCCAAGCTGCAGTTGCTACAACACTGTGTCGGGCCAGTGATCAAACCTGCACCTCTGCAACAATGCAAGCTGCTGTAGTCAGATTTTTAACTCACTGTGCCACAGCAGGAGCTCCTGAAGAGGATTAATTCACTAGGGAAGATATATTTCATTTGGTGTTATTTGAACTTGACATGCCCAATGGACCATCCAGATAGTTTGTCCCTTGACCTTTGAATGGTCAGGTCTTGGGATATGGCATACAGGTTTTGGTTGCAAGTAGAGTTGTGGGGCATCTGAATATAAAATAGGCCATAGATGAAGTACGGTGAGTGTAGGAATGTGGATGAAGGAACCCAATACCATAAATTAAATAATGTTTTGTGACTGTTCTGTGATGTTTGCTTTTGAAACATACTATATTTGTATGCATAGTTGAGGCTGTTTTTTTCTGGGCTTTCTGTTTTGTTCTATTGATTACTGTTGGTATCATAATAGTTAAAATATTTTTTGTTAATATCTTACTATCGTATGACTCTTTTCAGAGTCTTGGAAAAGTTATTTCTGCCATCTGCTATGAATTTTGTAGATTCAATTTTAAAAATCCTGTTGGGATAATGATTGTTATTGCAAAATTTTTTTGTGGCCTCGGGATTACATTGTTTTTGTTTTTGAAGTTCCTTGTTTCATTTTTGACATGATTGGTTATCATTTGCTTTGTTTCAGATAGCTGTAGATATTTTAAGACGATTTAAGAGAGAATATTTCATTAGATGCTTATTTATGTGTAAATTCCTTTCTTTATATTTTATCTGATAATCACCCACTGCATGGATGAGTTTGAGTTTGTGCTTTAAAGGAGCTTATAGTTTAGTGGGGTAAACTAACCACAACACAGTGCATGAGCATGCAAACCAATATGTTTTTACCAAATGCTTGAGGTTAGAGAAGAGGGAACAGTTGATTTTGGGGGTTAGGGAGCTGGGAAAAGAGCACCGAGGAGCCGTGAATAAAAGAGAGAAAAAGGGACACAGAAGGCAGCAGCAGGGACGGAGGACAGGTACACAGGTGCCTGGTATGAGTGTGGGGTGGTCCTGGAGGGGGCAGGCCTCGTGGGAGGAATGCTAAGGGCTGAGCTGGAGGGAGCGTGGGAGCCCGCGTACGAAGGCTCCGTAGGCCTGTGTTCTTCAGAAGTCCTTTCACGAGTTACCCACTGGCTGGTCACAACAGTGCTGTGAAAGAGGCGAGAACTGGCAGCTGTTACTCTGTCTTTGCATTTTCTCCCCGGTCTTACTTTTGGTAATTTCCACTCCAATTACAAGTGGAAAAGAGTTTGATTATCATTATTCCTGTTTTTGAATGAGCGAGTTAATGTGCAGTGATCTATCTAGTTCCCATATGGCTGAGAAAAAACAGATTTCACGCTGGAGCCCAGGTCTTCTGACTATTACTAGGCTGCCTTTGCATTATTTCAGTGCCATCTTCTTTTCTCCTTTTCCTGTTCTACTCACTGTT
>PVHT021183583.1:1375156-1430475 GCA_004024745.2 Catagonus wagneri
GGTTCGATCCCTGGCCTTGCTCCGTGGGTTAAGGATCCAGCGTTGCCGTGAGCTGTGGTGTAGGTTGCAGACGCGGCTCAGATCCCGCGTTGCTGTGGCTGTGGCGAAGGCCAGTGGCTACAGCTCCGATTAGACCCCTAGCCTGGGAACCTCCACATGCCACGGGTGCGGCCCTAGAAAAGGCAAAAAGACAAAAAAAAAAAAAAAAAGATAAGAATTGTGTGCCAAGACATTTGTACATACAAGAATATTTATCACACTGTTGTTTATAGTCATGAAATACTTGAAACAAGTAAGTAACAATACAGAATTGGCCAAGTAAACATTGGTAGATCCTTTCGGTAAAGTATTATGCAGTCATTAAATGATTTACAGGTACATTTCCACACAAGAAAATACACTTAGTGATATATTTCTAGTTTTTGTCTTTTATGTATTTCACTGGGAATTTGAAGTATTTTCATGGGAAGTTAACAGTGTTGTTGGTTGCTGCTATAGTAACTTAAAGGTCTGTTATGGTTAGTGTTTTTTGTTTTTTGCTTTTTAGGGCTGCACCCACGGCGTATGGAGGTTCCCAGGCTAGGGGTCGAATCGGAGCTACAGCTGCCAGCCACAGCCACAGCCACAGCAATGTGGGATCAGAGCCACGTCTGCAACCTACACCACAGCTCACGGCAACGCCAGATCATTAACCCACTGAGCAAGGCTAGGGATCGAACCCACAACCTCATGGTTCCTAGTCGAATTTGTGGCTGCGCCACGATGGGAACTCCTGTCATGTTAGCATTTGGTGAATTCTGTTGGCCTTTTTTTTTTTTTTTTTGGCCTTTTTAGGGCTGCACCCGCAGCATATGGAAGTTCCCAGGTTAGGGATCGAATCAGAGCTGTAGCCGCTGGCCTAGGCCACAGCCACAGCAATGCCAGATCCGAGCCACATCTGTGATATACACCACAGCTCACAGCAAGGCCAGATCCTTAACCCACTGAACAAGGCCAGGGATTGAACCTGCATTCTCATGGATATTAGTCAGGTTCGTTACTGCTGAGCTGCCATGGGAACTCCATGAATTCTGTTTTATTATCTGATATGTGCTTAGAGAAGTTTTCAGAGAAGTAATTATCTTGTTTTTGTACAGTTGAATTTTAAATTGTTGTGCAAGTAATTTTTGAAAGAAGTTGAGTCACTTATCATCTATTGGATTCTGACATATATCAGATGTTAGTAAGTTAAATGTGAAGTATGTATAGAGTTCCCCGGTGGCCTAGCTGTTAAGAATCCAGCATTGTCACTGCTGTGGCATGAGTTTGATCCCTGGCTCGGGAAATCCGCATGCCATGGGCACGGCCAAAAAAATAAATACAATAAATGTGAAGTATATGTAGTACTAAATTTTATTAAAAAGCTTTGCAGTTTCATGGTGATTTCTTAGTGATCACTGCTCCTCTCATGCGGTATGCATTATGCATTATGCAGCCCCCTGAACAAATGAAGGTACTAGAGGAATCATTCCTCTATAACTATCTGAAATGAAATCAGCCATTACTTGAGTTAATTATGTTCCTAAGAGCCCTCCTCTTTGCTTCACTAGGTGAGTTTGCTTTGCATTGTTTATATTTAAATGTTCTCATAAAGTGCAAAATATGGGAGATCATTTTTCTAGGATCATTTCTCTATTTATTCTTGGTGAAACCCATTATTTACTTAATGTATTCCTATCACCTCTGAATCTGTCACCACTAAATAGTGTTAATCAGTAACATTAATTGAGGCGGTTGCTATTGTGGCTCAGTGGTAATGAACCTGGCTAGTATCCATGAGGAGGTGGGTTCAGTCCCTGGCCTCACTCAGTGGGTTAAGGATCTGGTGTTGTGTAGGTCGCAGATGTGGCTTGGATCCTGCGTTGCTGTATCTGTGGCATAGGCTGGCAGCTACAGCTCTGATTCGATCTTTAGTCTGGGAACTTCATATGCCATGGGTGTGGCCCTAAAAAGACCAAAAACATAAAAAAATTAAAAAAAAAAAAACTCCTCGGATGGCAGGCTGGAAACTTGGGCAGGGCTTCCGTGTTGCAGTCTCAAGGAGAATCCCTCTTTCTTCAAGAAACCTGTCTTTTCTCTTAAGGACTGCAGTTGTTGGATGAAGCTTATCTGTGTTTTGGAGGGTAATCTGCTTTACTCGAAGTCTATTGATGTAATTATTAATCATTTCTAACAAAATACCTTCCCAGCAACATTTATGTATTTATTTATTTTTTGTCTTTTTGCCTTTATCTAGTGCCGCACCTGCGGCATGTGGAGGTTCCCAGGCTAGGGGTCTAACAGGAGCTGTAGCCGCCGGCCTTCGCCACAGCCACAGCAACGTGGGTTCTGAGCCGCGTCTGCAACCTACACCACAGCTCATGGCAACACCGGATCCTTAACCCACTGAGCAAGGCCAGGGATCGAACCTGCAACCTCATGGTTCCTAGTCAGATTCGTTAACCACTGAGCCATGACGGGAACTCCTCAGCAACATTCAGACTGGTGTTTGACCAAACAAGGCACTGTAGCCTAGCCAAGCTGACAGATAAAATTCAGCATCACACTCGCCCTCTGAAGATTCAGGGTAAATTTACATATACATAGTATGTATGTTTTACATACGTGCCTCTGCCCCTGCTTTTATACTTCTGTGTCTCTGGTCATAGTGCACCCTCAGTTTAGAATGCTCTGTGTGTCCAGATTTTTTTTTTTTTTTTTTTTTGTAGTAAAGCAAAAAAGATTTATTAAGGCCTCAGAGGGGCAAGGGCTGAGCTTAAGGTGGCACCAGCTCTGACGGTGAGGAGGTGCTAGGCTTGTAAAGGATCTGTGGCGGGACTCTGGCTGGCTGGAGTTCATGGCGGGAACTTGTGGCCAGAGCCACGAAGGAGGGGAGGGAGGGGCAGGTAGGGGTCGAGTGCCATGACAGAGCACAGTGAATCCTCGTAGGAGGTTAACCCACGCAGGCAGTTGTTTTCTGCATGCCGTTGTTTCTTGCTGCCCGACTTGAGCGTCCCCATTTTGGGAGAGGTTGTCAGCAGCAGGTCTTCAAGGTGAACAGCCACATTTGGGAGTTGGGGGTCTGTCTCCATCCTCCTGGGGACCTATCATTCCAGCCTTTTGTTTTACGGGCTAGAGATGACCGTCCCTTCTTGTAGCTACTCCCTGCTGGCTAAGGACGACGAGTACTGGGTGGCTGGGCATGGTAGGTTCCTACTATAGAAGGTGGGAAGAAAAGAAAAATAATATTAAACAGAGGTTTGGGATTATAGGTTGATACTGGTACTGTTGAAGGAGGAGTGTAGTTTTATCTAAGTATTTTAATATTTCATGTGGTATTAACACATAATTAACAGGAGGTATTGGTCATTATTCATGTTGTCTCCTTTCTGTTATAAGAGAAGAACTTGAAAATGTAAGGTTGAGCTGCCAGCTGATGCTCCTTTGATTGTTTGTTTGTTGCTCTTTAGGGCCGCACCCTCAGCATATGGAGGTTCCCAGGCTAGGGGTCTAATCAGAGCCACAGCTGCTGGTCACAGCCACAGCCAGAGGAATGCAGTGTCTGAGCCGTGTCTGCTGCCTACACTACAGCTCACGGCAACACCAGATCCTTAACCCACTGAGCGAGGCCAGGGATTGAACCTGCAACCTCATGGTTACTAGTTGGATTGTTTCCTCTGTGCCACAACGGGAACTCCCAGCTGATGCTGCTTTGAGAACAGCTGGTGGCATGAAATCTTACAGGGTGCGTAAACCTTAAGTTCTTAGCAATGTGAAGACTTGTCTAAAATTACTGCCGTAATATTTCCTAGTATTACCTTGGATGTCTGACCCACAGATACTCCATTCTGTCTTTTCTTTCTAATAGCCAATGCAGATGCCACTGTTAATGATTTCTGTTTTTCTAGATATGAGAAGATGCAAGAATTTTGGCCCATAAAAATCCTTACATGAAATCTAACTATCTGAAGGCCTGTTCTCTCGGTTTTCCCAGAGTACAGAGTGCCTCACTCCTGATTTCCACCCTGAATCTGTTCCTGTGAAGGCTCGATCATAGAGACACACACTTTTCTTTGCACCCTATACGCCTGCTCTCCTGAACTACTTCTTGTCACCTAATTATGCTGTGTTCTGCCATGCCACTGTGCTTTTGCATACCAGTTTCTGTTGCTTAGAATACTCCTCCTTATTTTCTGCAAGGCTTTTATAGCTTCCTGAGGTAGACTGTGCCTTTTCATTGCACTCCCATTGTCTCCTTTGCTTATGTCTACTAAGGCACAGAGCACCTTCACTGTTTGTTTATCTTTCTGCCCATGAGACTTTGCTTCCTGAGAGCAGGGGTCACCGCATTGCTGTCCTTTTCAAAGTTTATCCTTAGCCAAGCCCAAGTATCTGAACTATAGTACCTAAATAAATAATTTACAGGATAAATAAACTGAATCTGTGTTAAAAATTTGGAGATTGTATATTTCTTCTGTAACTTCTCTTTACAGGAGGATGTGGAGATAGGAACTTTTTGAAGATGGAACAACTCTGAATAATAGGGATGAACCTTTGGTTAGGCTCCAAACATACTTGAGTGTATTAAATATTTACTTGACTCACTATAAAATAATTTTGTTTTTCCATTCTGTGCAAGATACATAGCTTCAGAATTGTTACATTAAGGAAAGCTGTTTCTGGAGTTCCTATAGTGGCTCAGCCCCAACTCGTATCCATGAGGATGTGGTTTCAATCCCTGGACTTGCTCAGTGGATTAAGGATCCAGTGTTGCAGTGGGCTGTGGTGTAGGTCACAGACGTGGCTCGGATCCTGCGTTCCTGTGGCTGTGGTGTAGGCTGCAGCTATAGCTCCGATTCAGCCCCTAGCCTGGGAACTTCCATATGCTATGGGTGCAACTCTTAAAAAAAAACTGTTTCTGATTAGAAATGTTGATTTATTTTTGCTTGCATTTGTATACACTTATAGTCTAAGCCCATCAGTGCATCTAAGACTGCTTCAGCTTCTTTCCAGCTAAAATGTAATGGTGGTAACTGATGATTAATTTGTAAATAATCTTAACGTGATAATACAATAACTTTTTCCTTTTCCTGTTAGATGTTGATCATCTTTCTGAAGTAGAATCTCCATGGCCTGAACATTTTCTGAAAATCATTTGGAGCAAAATATCTGTTTAGTAACAAGATTACCACATCAAGATGGTTGGAAAACTGAAGCAGAACTTACTATTGGCATGTCTGGTGATTAGTTCTGTGACTGTGTTTTACCTGGGCCAACACGCCATGGAATGCCATCACCGAATAGAGGAACGTAGCCAGCCCCTCAGATTGGAGAGCACAAAGACCACCGTGCCAACTGGCCTGGACGTCAACGCCAATAAAACCTTTGCCTATCACAAAGATATGCCGTTAATATTTATTGGAGGTGTGCCTCGGAGTGGAACCACACTCATGAGGGCCATGCTGGACGCACACCCTGACATTCGCTGTGGAGAGGAAACCAGGGTCATTCCTCGAATCCTGGCTCTGAAGCAGATGTGGTCACGGTCGAGTAAAGAGAAAATACGCTTGGATGAGGCTGGTGTCACCGATGAAGTGCTGGATTCTGCCATGCAGGCCTTCTTACTAGAAATCATTGTTAAGCATGGGGAGCCAGCCCCTTATTTATGTAATAAAGATCCCTTTGCCCTGAAATCCTTAACTTACCTTGCTAGGTTGTTCCCCAATGCCAAATTTCTCCTGATGGTCCGAGATGGCCGGGCATCAGTACATTCGATGATTTCTCGAAAAGTTACTATAGCTGGGTTTGACCTGAACAGCTACAGGGACTGTTTGACCAAGTGGAATCGTGCCATAGAGACCATGTATAACCAGTGTATGGAGGTTGGCTATAAAAAATGCATGTTAGTTCACTATGAGCAGCTTGTCTTACATCCTGAACGGTGGATGAGAACGCTCTTAAAGTTCCTCCAGATTCCTTGGAACCACTCAGTATTACACCATGAAGAGATGATCGGGAAAGCTGGGGGAGTATCTCTGTCAAAGTGAGTAGATGCTTTGTTTTTCACTTGACCCTATAGTCAGCTAAGAAAGATGTGTGTGGAGTTCCCTGGTGGCTCGTTAGGTTAAGGATCCAGTGTTGTCACTGCTGTGGCGCACGTTTGATGCCTGGCCTGGGAACTCCTGCATGCTGCAGGCACAGAATGTGTACGTATATATATAGGGATTGTAAATAAGCATGTGGAAACTATAGACCTTTTCTGCAATAGATGTAGCTTCATCAGTGAGGTTTTTTTCTTTTTTTAAATTCTCTGCCCAGTCCATTACAGACCCTTTCATTTATTTGATTCATTTTAAACTTTATGCATTGTCCTTTTTATTTGATCGAGGCAAACCCAGTTTATAACAGCGAAGGGCCTTTTTCATGGACCTCACGCTTTACTGTTCATCGTTAAGTTTTTAGTGACTTCTAATTAATTTCTGTATATTTTTGTTAATAAGGGTAGTCGACTTTTGTGGTTAAGGTCAGTCTGAGGAAAGACATCTACTGTGTTGCTGGGTATGTAGTGAATTCCAAGCATTTAGGAGAGTTTGCTGATAGGGAAAAGTAAAGATTAAAATTACCCAACTCAGTCCCTTCATTTTACAAGTAGTAGAAAGATCAAAATTATTTACTCAGATTTAGATGGCAAGGCCATCGTGCTTTGGTCTAAATGAGCTAGTACTTTTTTTCCATGGCATTTTATTACATGTAGTGCTTCTTTTGTCATCTGATTGATACGTCTGCTCTTGATTTTTGCTCAGATTTAGATGGCAAGGCCATCCATGTTTTGGTCTAAATGAGCTAGTACTTTTTTCCATGGCATTTTATTACACATAGTGCTTCTTTTGTCATCTGATTGATAAGTCTTCTCTTGATTTTTGCAAAAGATTAGAGAATCTCCAGAATTTGAAAGCTTAATCCATACGAGAAGTATGGATTCAAATACTTATAAAACCATTGCATTTTTCTTCCTTTCTCATGAAGTGATGACTAGGGTGGCCTGACTTAATATGATAACCTGACTTGATGATTTCTACCTAGAATAAGGATATAAAAATGGAAACTACTGGAGTTCCCGTCGTGGCACAGTGGTTAATGAATCCGACTAGGAACCGTGAGGTTGCGGGGTTCGATCCCTGGCCTTGCTCAGTGGGTTAAGGATCTGGCGTTGCCATGAGCTGTGGTGTAGGTTGCAGACATGGCTTGGATCCCTCATAACTGTGGCTGTGGCGAAGGTCGGCAGCTACCGCTCCGATTAGACCCCTAGCCTGGGAACCTCCATATGCTGTGAGTGTGGCCCTAGAAAAGGCAAAAAGACTTAAAAAAGAAAGAAACTGCTGTGAAATTCGGGTAGCATCTCCTCATGAAGAAAAATTGGCTATGACTAAATTTTGTTTTTTTCTATCTTTTCATTTATAAAAATAATATATATCCCCTGTAAAAAAGGAAAATACAGTGTACTTAACCTTGTGTGCTCTGCTTGCTTGCCCCTGTCAACAAATGTTTTCTTGATTTTTTTCAAAGTATAGAATTTGAACAGTAAATATTGATTCCTTGCATAGATAATTGAAAGGTACAGCTATTTTTCTGCAACTAGGTTTTAGTTATCGAATATAAATTATTAGGTATCATCACTTCCATCACTCTGGCTGATTTTTATTGATTCAGAGAGAATTACAGCTTTAGCTACTGTCATCACAGCTTATTGTTCTTTCCAAGTAATAGACCATAAGTAGTTTCTAGTCACCTGTATTCCTGGGTTAGCACTTTACCCTATTATGATTGTATGTTAGCCCAGAAGTTCTGATGTTAGTTCCATCTATTAATATAAATAAGCCTTTAGCACCGCCTCACCCCTAATCTCTCCAAGTAGGGATTAAAGAGATATGCTCAAGGTATATTTCTGTGGAAATCAGGAATAGATAATTTTGCAAACATGAAGACCAAGGAAATTCATAGAAATTTCAAATCAGTGGATTTTAGAAGAGAAAGAGACCTTACTTAGCATTTTGTATATGGAATTCTTGTACATAAACTTTGGTGAACATAAGCATGTTGTATATGGAATTCTTGTACATAAACTTTGGTGGACATAAGCTTTCATTTCTCTTGGGTGTATATCAATGAATAGAACTGATGGATCATAAGATGTCTCTATGTATCTATATATCTTTAACAAATACTTCCAGCTTTCCAGAATGTTTATACCATTCATGTATAGCTGTACCACTCATGTATGACTGTTCTGTAAATGAACGTGTTCCAGTTGCTTCACATCTTTGCCAACACTTGATATTGTCAGTTCTTTTAATTTTAGTGGGGCACAAATATTTTTTAAATTTAAGAGCAAAATAATACTTAAACTCCTTTTTGAAACAAAGTCTTACCCAGAATTCCAGTACAGGAGTTCCCATGGTGGTGCAGTGGCAACAAAACCCTACTAGTGTCCATGAGGACATGGGTTCAATCCCTGCCCTCGCTCAGTGGGTTGGAGATCTGGCATTGCTGCGAGCTTTGATGTAGGTTGCAGATGTAGCTTGGATTGGGCGTGGCTGTGGCTCCAATTTGACCCCTAGCCTGGGAACCTCCATATGCCCAGGGTGCGCCCCCCACCCCAAAAAAAGAATTCCAGTACGAAACAAATAAGAGCAGAGCTACTTTGGTTGAGGCAAGTCTAATAGATTATACTGCTTCTTTTAGGACTGAGTTTCTGCTCTTAAAAGAGCTAATTGGGGGAGTTCCTGCTGTGGCCCTGTGGGATCAGTGTCATCTCTGCAGCACCAGGATATAGGTTCAGTCCCTGGCCTTGCACAGTGGGTTAAAGGATCCAGCATTTCTTCAGCTGTGGTGTAGGTCACAGCTGTGGCTGGGATCTGATCCCTGGCCCAGAAACTTCTATATGCTGCAGGGCAGCCTGAAAAGATAAAACAAAAGAGAGAAAGCTAATTGGGGGATAAGGTAGAAACATGCAAACTTATTCCCTTAGTAAGTACCAAGCTGTAAATATTACATGTTAGTTAAGAGTCATTACTATAGGAATTCATAGCCCAATCATCCTGTGTGCTTTTGCCTTCCTATAAGCATTTTTATTCTGGGAAAATTGTTTAAAATAAGTACTTTAATTCTTATTTCAGTATTAGTACAAAAATACTGAAAATATTTAGACAGCCTTGAAGGCTTGAAGCTATTACCAGATGGCTCAGGATGCAGGAATTGTTGACAGTAGCCCTAAGAAAGGCCTTCATGGTTCTACCTGCCTTATCTTTTTAACTTTGAAGGGTAAGCTTTCCTTTGCTTTGTTTAGCTTAGGAATTTCCAGTTATTTTCAGTTCATCTCTTGCTTCCCTGGTCAGTTCCAGTTACAGAAGAGTAGGAGGCACAGGGTAATCACCTGCTAACCTACCTAAGGGTTCTTCTATCAAAGAATTTGTTAAAAGAAAGTATACTTCCATTCTGGGGTAGTCCAGGGAGTCGTCACTGGAGACTAGTGCATATAAGCTAAACTTCAAAAAAAATTGAAAATAAAAACACAATATTTAATGGGTAAAGAAGGGATGAAAACAGATTGCTCCGATTGGCTGATAATTAAGCTTAGTTCTGCATTTAGGTACAGCTATAGGCTTTTAGGTATACTAGTCATCGTTGATATTTTTAGGTAGTCATTCAAGTCTAGTAATAGTGCCAGTTTCGCCAGTGACTGACCTTATAACTTTTATGTTTTGAATGCTATGTTCAGTTTTAATAATTCAATTTTATTATTCAACTCCACATTAAGCCAAGTCATAGCCTTCTTTTTGTCTTTTTGCTTTTTTGCCTTTTCTAGGGCCACACTCATGGAATGTGGAGGTTCCCAGGCTAGGGGTCTAATCGGAGCTGTAGCCGCCAGCCTACGCCACTGCCACAGCTACACGGGATCCGAGCCACGTCTACAACCTACACCCCATCTCACGGCAACGCTGGATCCTTAACCCGCTGAGCGAGGCCAGGGATCGAACCTGCAACCTCATGGTTCCTAGTTGGGTTGGTTAACCACTGAACCACGACGGGAACTCCTGCCAAGTCATAGTCTTGAATACAGTGGCTCCAAAAAAGAATACGGAAGTTCCCATCGTGGTTCAGTGGAATGAATCTGACTAGTATTTATGAGAACGCAGGTTCAATCCCTGACCTTGCTCAGTGGGTTAAGGATCCAGTATTGTCCTGATCTATGGTGTAGCTCACAAATGAACCTGGCATCTGGTGTTGCTGTGGCTGTGGCTTCGACTGGCAGCTATAGTTCTGATTGGACCCCTAGCCTGGTAACCTACATATGCCACGAGTGTGGCCCTAAAATAAAAGACAAAAAAAAAAAAAAAAAAAAGAATTCGTATAGAACTTGTGAATCTCTCTACCTTTTCCAAAGTAGAAAAAATGGAAGCATTTCTAAATGTCTTTTTGCCTGTACCTTTCAAAAGATATTTGTATAGAAAGGTCGAGACGGGGTACATTTTAAGGAAAATACTTCATGCACCTATTGGTGTAGGCCAGTAAAATTCTCCAAGTGATTAAATATGGACCAGATCTTGCTGATCAGTGAATGGCATCTTACTGCTGAGACCTGCTCCTTTTGATGGTTGTACTTTGTATTTGGAGTAAGAAATAGAAGTAAACTTTGAGACTATTTATGTTGACCACAAATGGTGAGATTTCAGTCATCTCCATATGGGAACATTCAGGAAATTACTAGAGTGTACAGAGTAGTTTCTGCTGTTAAACTCATTAAGATAGTATAAAATTACCTGGAACAAATAAAAATTGTCAATAATAACAAAAAATGACAGCAACTTATGTACACTCAAGGATAAGTGAAATAAAAAGATAACCTTGGATCAGTAACTAAGTTTAGTGGTCAAAAGATCAAAGCCAAATAACCAAAACAGTAGGTAAGAGTAACCCTTAAACAGAACCAGTACAAGATAACAGTTATAAATCAGATAAAAATTATCTACTCCTTGAGAAGAAAAAGGGTGTACAACTCTTATACACAAATAGGTTAGAATGAAAAATGTAATAGCAGTGGTTAAGTATAAGAGAACAAATTAGAACACGGTAAATGACCCTCTGAATCTTCTAATAAGTGTTAAAGCAGAGGAAAGAAACCTTGAAATCAGATCCAGAGCAAACAAAGATTAAAAAAATAGGTGAAAATAATATAATGCAAAAAAGTGTTTGGAGATGGAGATACCTTTTTTTTTCTTTTTTAGGGCTTCACCTAAAAAAGTTTTTGGAGATGGAGATACCTTTTTTTTTTTTCTTTTTTAGGGCTTCACCATATGGAAGTTCTCAGGCTAGGGGTCAAATTAGAGTCACAGCTGCCAGCAACAGCCACAGCCACAGCAAAGCCAGATTCGAGGCACGTCTTCCACCTACACCACAGCTCACGGCAGTGCCAGATCACGACCAACTGAGCAAAGCCAGGGATCGAACCTGCATCCTCATGGATAATAGTCGGATTCGTTTCCACTGTGCCACAACAGGAACTCCAGAGATGGAGATACTTTTGAGGGAGTAGAATAGTTATTAAATTTAGAATTTTTTTTTTCGGTTTCCAAAGTGGAATTTAGTTTGGGAATTTAAAAATTTTGTACCTTACAGAATTACCAGAGGAAGATAACAAAATGTCTACTTGAAAGATTTCTGAAATGTAAGGATAACAAGAATGTGATGAGCAAGTTAAAAGAAAGACAGGCTATATTTATGGAAATTTGGATCATTTCTATCATTTGTAAAATTAATAGCATGCAAATTACCTGAGCTCTATGAACTCAGGTTAAAATATCCCAGAAGATTTTTTATAAATATTACATTTTTCTGCATAAAATTATCATAGAGCAATTGGATTACTGATCTTTTGTGAAAATAGTAAACATATCTATATATTTAGTTGTTAATCAGATGCCATCTAAGAGGAATGCTTTTGGATTTGTGCAAATCGCTGTGCTGCTTTAACAAGTAAAATGGAAAAGATAAGTAGCTGAGAACCCTTATCTGGAGAAGGGTAATTGAATAAACAAGGGATACAATTGACAGCAAATTAGGTTGTAAAAGGAAAATTGTATTTCAAAGTGTTTCAGTGAGAAATGAGAAGCAGAACAAGAATATTCATATAAAGTACAACTTGCACTTGTCTTGAAGAACATAGCAATTGATGGCAAAAAGAAGTTGAGTATTAACTCATATATTGATTTAGATTAGGTGTCTTTGCAAAAGATACAGATCCAAGGTAACAGTGGTTTTAAACGAAATAGTGGCTGTTACATAAAAAGAAGGCAAACCAAGGCTGGTTTGGAAGCTTATCATCCCCATGAGCCAAGATAGAATTCCAGACATATCATTTGTGTCCTGAGCAGCCTGGTGGGTATATAAACGGGCATTTAGTGTTTTTTTAAGGACATTTTCTAGAAGTTTCCAGGTAGCCCTTCCAGGTTGCACTGGCCATAACTTTGTCTTATAGCCAAAAATAAAAGGCTGAGGGATGTAGTGACTATGTGTACACCTGAGAGCTAATGTTTGTTTTATGGAAAGGAATAGATATTGGAATAGGCAAATAGCAGCCTCTGCTACTTCTCTGAGTACCTACTGTGTGCCAGGCCAAGTCCACAAGTCTCTGCCCTAAAGGTACCCATGATCTAATGAAGACACATATTGCTGTATGATACAGTGCTAAACCCTGTGGGAAACTAAGAAGAGGTACCTAATCCAGTCTGGGCTGTTCAGGAAGGCCTTCCTGGATAATGCAGTGTCAAACTGAGAAATAAAGCAACATTCTCAACCTTGGCAGTTTTAACATTCTGGGCCAGATAATTCTTTGTTGGGAGTGGGAGTGGGGGGAGTGGTGCCCTGTTCATTGTGGGATGTTGAGCAACATCTCTGGCCTCTACTCAGTAGATCCCGGTAGCAACCATATACTCTGCCACCAAGTAGTGGCAACCAAAACTGTTTCCAGGCATTGCTAAATGCCGCCTGGGGAGCATGCTCCCGGATAAAAGGAAGAGCATTCTATTTTGACTTACAGGATATTGTGCTCCTTGGGGGACCCATAGTTGGAGTGTTGTGGTTCTTCCATGACTATCTAGAATGTCTTCCTTTCTTAGCCAAATGAGCCATCTAGGTTACTCCTAGAAGATAATACTTCTAGGAGTAACCTCTGTGTCTAACTCTACTCCTACAGTGTCTAAGGAGAAGTTGAATAGAAATAGAGAGCTTCTTGTGGTGTGACTTCTGGCCCAACCTAGGGTCACAGAAGGACCTAGGGAACTGCTGGGACCTGTTATGCCTGAATTGAAGGGACTTCCCTCCCACAATATAATGAAAGTCATCCAAGTTCAGTCCCACCCAAGCCCAAAATGAAGCCTTTGTTTCTCATAGCTAGTATCTTTTTTTCCCCCTTTTTTTGGGCTGTACCTGTGGCATATGGAAGTTCCCAGGCTAGGGGTCAGATCAGAGCTGTAGGTGCTGGCCTATACCACAGCCACAGCAATGCCAGATCCGAGCTGTGTCTGCGATCTACACCACAGCTCATGGCAATGCCTGATCTTTAACCCACTGAGCGAGGCCAGGGATCAAACCCGCAACCTCATGGATAGTAGTTGCATATGTTAACCACTGAGCCACTGTGGAAACTCCCTGTACATAATTTTGAGAAGGATAGCTGTCATTATATTAAGCCTTCCTACCGGTAACACAGTATGCTTCACAATTTATTTAGGTCTTGAATGCCTTTTGATTATATTTTATAATGTTCTTCATAAAAGTCTTATACTTTTAAGTGTTAAGTACCTTTTTGTTGTTAATGTCAATAGCGTGTGTGATGTTTTGAAATTTTTTCTTAGTTGCTCTTGTATGGAAATGCAGATGACTTTTGTATATTTATGCCCCACAGCTTTCCTAATGCTTTGTTGTTTTGTCTAGGTTAGGACTTCTAATAATAACAAGCAGCCTTGTTTTAAAGCAGTGGCCAGTTTGCTCTCCTGGGGGACGTTTGGCAATGTCTGGAAATACCTTTGGTTGTCACAGTGGTGGGGTGGCGGCACCGACATTTAGTAGATAGAGACCAGGGATGTTGCTTGGCATCCTGCAGTGCCCTGGTCAGCCCTGCAATAAAGAATTTATCCAGCTTAAAATGTAAGTAGTGTCAAGGCTGAGAAGCCTTAAGATACGTTTTTTGTTGATGATGAAATTTTTCACATACGAAAATAGCATGGTTTACAAGAGTCCCGTGTATGACCACCAGCAGTTATCAGCATAGGCCAACATTTTTTTCGTTTAACTCTCTTCCTCCCCCCATTCTGCATTATAATAAAGCAAATCCAAGATATCATATCATTCCTTTTTTTTTTCTTTTTAGGGCCGCACCTGTGGCATATGGAAGTTCCCAGGCTAGGGATCAAATTGGAGCTATAGCCGCCAGCCTGCGCTACAGCCATAGCAACGCGGGAGCCAAACTGCATCTACACCCTGCACCACAGTTCATGGCCACACCAGGTCCTTAACCCACTGAGCAAAGCGAGGGATCGAACCTGAATCCTCATGGATTCTAGTCAGGTTCATAACCTGCTGAGCCACAATGGGAATTCCCATCTTTAAAAAAAGTGATTAAATGAATCATTTATTTCATTAAAAGTAGACATTAACGGTTTTAAATGAAGCATTTACCAAAAAGCATTCTGATTGGAATCTGCATTAAATTTTTTTCTCTAATACTTATTTTATGTTATTAGCTTCCGCTAACAATGAAGATACATTTGTTGAGTAGAATGGTTAAGATTTTTGGTTTCTTAGCGAGGTAGTTCTTGGTTTGAATCCCAGCTTTGCCACTTAGAAGTAGTATGAGTCTAGATAAATCATTTTATTGCTTTGTATCTTGACTTCTTATTTAAAAGGTTGCACTTAAGAAAGAAAATCTGGAGCCATTCCTAGAAAGGATACAGATAAAAGTACACAAGTCGAGGCCTGGAAGGGTCCCAAGGACAGGAGCTTCTGGGCCCATGAAACAAGGCTGCTCCTTCCTCCCAGCATGCGGAAACTCCTCAAAATGTGACTTTAGAGTTTGCCTAAAATGGCAAACACATATATTATAGTTTCTGTGGGTCAGAAATATGATCATGTCTTAGCTGAGTTTCCTAGCCCAGAATCTCTCTTTTTTTTTTGGCCTTTTTAGGGCCACACCCACGGCATATGGAGGTTCCCAGGCTAGGGGTCTAATTGGATCTGTGGCCGCCAGTGCAGCCTACGCCACAGCCACGCCAGATCCGAGCTGCATCTGTGACCTACACCACAGATCCTTGACCCACTGAGCAAGGCCAGGGATTGAACCTGCAGCCTCATGGTTTCTAGTTGGATTTGTTTCCACTGCGCCACAACGGGAACTCGTTTTTGGTCTTTTTTTTTTTTTTCCCAGAATCTCTTAAAAGGCTGCAATCAAGGCTTAACTGCTAAAGGACTGTTTCCCAGCTAATGTGGTTTTGGGCAGGATTCAGGTCCTCATGGGTGTTGGACAGAGGACCTCACTTCCTTGCCATGAAGCTTTCTCTGTATGGCTCTTCACAACATGGCAATTGACCTTGTCAGAAAAAGCACATGAGAAGATCCAGAGAAAGTGAGCAAGATAGAATTCACATCTGATTATTTAACCTAATCTTGCAAGTGACATCCTGTCACTTTTGCCACATTGATTAGGAGTTTTTTGAGTCCCTAAGTCTAGTCACAGTCAAGCAGAAGGGTTACAGAAAGGAATATCAGGAGTTGGGAATCATTTGGTACCATTTTATCTAGCTAGCTAGCTAGCTAGCTTTTTGTCCTTTTATGGCTGCACCCGTGGCATATGGAGGTTCCCAGGCTAGGGGTCCAATCGGAGCTGTAGCTGCCAGCCTACACCACAGCCACAGCAATGCCAGATCTGAGCCACATTTGTGACCTACATCACAGCTCACGGCAACGCCGGATCGTTAACCCACTGAGCAAGGCCAGGGATCGAACCCGCAACCTCATGGTTCCTAGTCGGATTCGTTTCCGCTGCGCCATGACAGGAACTCCATTTGGTACCATTTTAGAAGCAGCTGACCAGTCTGCCCTCTGGCTGCCAATGAGTCATTTCCCTTGCCTACATAACATACATTTTCCTCCTCCCCAGGTCTCCAAGGTTTCATCCCATTATAAGCGCAAGGTCTAGCATCTTGCTCTCTAAATCAAATGTAGTTGTGGATGGGGCTTCTGGGTGTAGTTCCTTAAATGTAGGTCCTTGAATACAATTGCTGTCAATCTGAAGATCTCTAACCCTGAAAGTGCAAGTTACGTCCCCACCTCACCCCCAGTGCCAGTATATGGTGGAGCAGCATAGGATAGTAGACATTCTTATTTAAAATGAGGGAAAATAGGAAGCACAAAAATGTCACTGGTTCAAATCAATTCTGAGATCTATCTGGAAAAATATCAGGCATTCTTTGATTAGGTCTTAATCAAATATAAATAATTCTAGGAATTATTTTCCATGTGTCTCGGTCTGCCCTCTGGGCTCTTGAATCATCCTTCCCTTTTCATGAAAGGTGGCACATGTTGTTGTAGTTGTGTGGTTTTATCAGTCTATTTCCTGCCCTGCACATTTTAAGAATCCAGTGTGTCTTTTCATTTTGTGCTGTTTCTGTCTCTTTCAGTCCAAGTTGGCAGTGTCGCTGTCCATCTCTGTAAACCTCACTGGGGTTCATTCCATTTGGATAGTAGTTATACCCACAAGTCTCTGAGATTAAACTCTTCCTTGGGCTCCCACTGAGACAGCTAAGGGACAGTGTGCTCAAGCTTCCTTATTGTTAAATTGAGAGGACTCATGAGGCACACCCTTACTTTGTCTAAAGGACCCTGTGACCGAATCATTGGGAGCCATTAGGAAGCAGCCTATCACAGAGGTTAATTTATCTAATCAAAGTAGTTATATGACTTTTTTTTCCCCCTCCTTTAAGTTACTAATGTAAGTTACGTGAATAGATTTTGTAATGTCGATTTAACCTTGAATTTCTCGAAAAACTCCAGTTTAGTGCTGGATTTAACATGCTATCTTTTGGTTTAGGATTTTTATATCTATTTCATGAGTGATACTGGCCTGTAATTCTTATTTTTCTTACACTCTGTGTCTGCTTTTGTTATGTGGCCTTACATTAGAGAGCGTTCTCTCCTATTCTGGGCATCTTTTGATTGTCTTTTCCCTTAATCTTGGACCACATTTTCTTGATTCGCTGTATCTGAGAAATTTGTGGATTTATGTTTTGAGTTTCTGAGCCCTGTTAGAATTCTCTGGGGAAGATGGGTTTTTGTTTTGGTAGGTAATCGAGCTGGTTAGGTTCTGAACCACAAGTTTGTCTCTCCTTCTGAGAACAGTGTTCCAGTATCAGTTCAGTTCTCAGATTTTGTTATGCTGCTTCAGGTTTCTCTCATTCACATATCATTTATGAGTTTGAAGCCTTAATGGCAGTTTATTTCATAATTGAATTCTCAAAGCCTTTCTGTGCTTTTCCCAGGCTCTCCCAGGGGTAAGTTGGAAGTGGTGCTGATTTATATGCAAAATTATGGGAAACTTTCCCTGGCTCTCTCTTGCCCTTGATTTACTCCCCTCTCCAATGCTCCTGGCACCCAGAGGCTACTTTTCTTGTTATTCTGGTCAGAAGTATGACTTTCTCTCCAAGTTTTAGCTGCCTGCACCATCAGTATGCATTTCTGAAACCTGGATGCCACCAGTAGAGCAAAGAGGTGAGAGAATGGTTGTCAAAAATAACGAGGATGTTTCCTATGGTCTTTAGTACTCCCTTTTCCCAATTATTTTTTGTCTGAAAGATGGGGTTTTGTTCAGTTTTTGCTGCTTACATTTGTGCATAGTATGGACTTAAAGATTTTTATTTTACTCAAAAGATTTTAATGTTTCTAAGTTTCATTTGAAAAAGGAATTTTTGGAAGATTATTTTCTATTCAGTCTGAGTTGGCAGTAATTTTCTTAGTGCTTTGACGATATTATTTCACTGTTCACTAGTTATAGTTGTTGCTCTTGAGAAATCTGCTGTCAGTTTAATTGTCAGTCCCTTTTTTTTTTTTAAGTCTGCATCTGTGACATATGGAAGTTCCTAGGCTAGGAGTAGCCATTGAGTCACAATGGGAACTCCTTGTCAGTCCTTTTTTTATATGCCATTTTCCTGACCATTTGAGATCTCTCCATCTTTTGTGTTCTGTGTTTTTACTAATATAATTTTATGAATGGGGTGGATTTCAGTTTTTCTAAAAGATAAAAGGCTATTTAAATTATTTCTTCTTGAGTGTGCTTTTTATCTTTCAAGGAATTTGTCCGTTTGTTCTATTGTTAAATCTATAGGTATAAAATTATTTATAATATTTCCTTATTGACATTTTCATATCTGTAGAATCTCTAGTGATCTATAGGAACCGTCATTCCCTAAATCAGTAATTTCTACTTGGAGTCTGTTAAGCTTTGGGGATCTGTGGGGTTTGTTTTTTGTTTTTTGCTCTTTTTAGGGCCGAACCTGTGATATACGGAAGTTCCCAGGCTAGGGGTCAAATCAAAGCTACAGCTGCTGGCCTATGCTACAGCCACAGCAACAGCAACTTGGGATCCGATCTGTGTCTGCGGTCTACATCACAGCTCACGGCAACACCAGAGCCTTAACTGAGCAAGGCCGGGATCGAACTCAAATCTTCATGGTTACTAGTCGGATTCGTTTTCATTGAGCCACGATGGGAACTCCTGGATCTGTGGTTTTGTTTCTATAAAAGGTGGAAAAACTTGTACATTATTTCTACTGTTGTATTTTTTTCTACTTTGGAGACTCCAATTACAAACATTTGAGACTGTTTGCAATAGTTGCAGAGCTAACTGATGCTCTTTTTATTTTTAAAAGTAGACTATTTTTTTAGAGCAGTTTGAGGTTCACAGTAAAGTACTTTGAGCAGAAAATGCAGGAATTTCCTTTGTATTCTCAGCCCCTACACATGCAAGGCTCTTCCACTATCAAAGTCCCAAACATTTGGTAGAGTTGATGAACCAACATTGATACATCATTTTCACCCAAAGTCCACATTTTACATTAGGGTTCACTCTTGGTATTGTTCATTCTCCAGGTGCCCTAAAAATCCTCTGTGCTTCACCTGTTTGTCCCTCCTCTCTCCCTGGTGCCTGGCAACCACCAATATTTTTATGGTCTCCATAGTTTTGTCTTTTCCAGAGTGTCATTTTGTTGGAGTCATACAGTATGTAGCCTTTTCATACTGCTTCTTTCACTTAATACACTTTTAAAATTTATCTCTGTCTTTGACTGATAGCTCATTTCTTTTTCATACTAAATAGAGCATTTTATTGATCTTTCCAAAGAAGCAGCCTTTGATTTTGTTGATTTTTTTCTGTTGATTTCTTGTTTTCAATTTTATTGAATTCTGCCCTAATTGTTCTTTTCTTCTGCTTCTTATATATACAGTCGGTGATGTAAATTTTCTTTCTAAGCACTGCATTCCACATAATTTTGATAAGTTGTATTTTCATTTGCATTTATTTTAAAATATTTTAAATTTTTTCTTGATATTTCATTTTTGGGCCATGTATTATTTAGAAGTATGTTTAATCTCCAAGTATTTTGAGACTTTCCAGCTGTATTTTTTTGTTAGTGATTTCCAGTTTAATTCCATTGTGGTCTATGAGACTACCTTGTATGACTTCTTTGTTGTTTTTTGTGGCCCTAATGGGATCTCTCTTGTTCTTTGTTTCATTTGAGTTTAAGATGTATGTGTATTTCTGCTGTTGTTTAGTGAAGTAGTTTATAAATGTCAGTTATATCCAGTTGATTGATGATGCTGTTGAGTTACATCCTTGCTGATTTTCTTCCTGTAGGCTCTGTTTTAGATAGAGACATGTTAAAGTCACTAACTATAAAAGTGGATTCACCTTGGAGTTCTGCTGTGGTGTAATGGGTTAAAGGTCCAAAGTTGCTGTAGCTGTGGTGTAGGTTGCAGCTAAGGCTCAGATTTGATCCTTGGACTGAGAACTTCCATATGCCTTAGGTGCAAAAAAAAAAAAAAAGGGGGGGATTTAGCTGTTTCTCCCTGCATTTCTATTCTTTTTTTGTCTCGTATCTTTTTTACTCTTTGTTTTTAGGCACATACGCTTTAAGAATTGTTATGTCTCCATGCAGAATTGAGCCTTTTGGACTTCCCATGTGGCTCACAACATAATTACTCGGTGTTGAGTCTTTTATCATGAATATGGCATTGAGTTTGTTGTGTATACATTTAAAAATCTACTTTCATAAGACATAACCTGAATATTTTCTAAGAGTGAAATATAGTCTTTGAAAACATGACTTTTAATGGTATTTCATCTTCTGTTTTACTATAATTAGTGTAGCCATGTGGATTGTGTACTCTTTTACCCATTCCTTTTTGCATGTCCATACCAGCTCTGATACTTTAGTTCCAAGGATTTGGTTTCCTGTAGTAGTTGCCGTATATCATAATTCAGACCTGTGGTTTGGCAGCCCGCCTGGCTGTAGTATTTAATAACTAAGACTCGTGGAAGATCCATGCTTTTAAAATGAGTGTCTTGGAGGATTATATTCACTTCAGTCATTCAGGACTTTGGCACTGTCCCTGTCCCCTGAGGAGAGGTGCCTTCTACTGCGAACGCTGCAGAGCCTGGACGCTTAAGACTCGGGGAGAGCCTGCAGATTCACAGATATCTTGCCTTGCAGTGTTGTGCCTGGGCTGTGGCTGTGGCACTATCCCAGTCTGCCAGGCACTGTTTTATGGTCCCAGTGAGACTAGAGGGTACTGGAATGGTAACAAGCTTATACCCTCGTACACTGCAAGGCCTAAGTGTTGGTTAATTTCTGGAAGGACTGAATGAATAACGGAGATTAAGTGAGCCCCATCCAGTCTGCAGGTTGCTTTCTAGAGAAGAAAATCAGGCTCTCTGGACAAGGCTTTGTTTCTCTCTAATATCTGTATCCTTTTGAACAGAGGATATATATGTATTTGGCTTTATAAGCCGTATAATTTCTGTTGTACTGTTCAGCTCTGACATTGAGCAAAAGCAACCATGGACAGAATAGAAACAAGTGGATGTGACTATGTCCCAGTAAACTTATTATTTACAGAACAGGCAGCAGGCTAGATTTGGGCCATAGTTTGCTGGTCTCTTGCTTTTTTTTAATTTTTTTATTTTTTGGCTTTTTAGGACTGCACACCCACGGCATTTGGAGGTTCCCAGGCTAGAGGTCCAGTTGGAGCTGTGGCCGCTGGCCTTCACCACAGCCACAGCAACGCGGGATCCGAGCCGTGTCTGCGACCTACACCACAGCTCACAGCAACGACGGATCCTTAACCCACTGAGCGAGGCCAGGGATGGAACCTGCGTCCTCATGGATGTTAGTTGGGTTCACTAACTGCTGAGCCATGACGGGAACTCCTGCTAGTCTCTTGGCCTTGAATAGTGTTTTGGAAACCTGTGTTTCTGTCTGTCTGTGGTCATTATCTCTGAGGATCAGAGTTGTCTTAGATCACAGAGCTAGACGACACAGGCCCAGTTTCCAGGTCTACTTTCTCACCTCCGCACCTTGTTGCCTCTTTGAAAAAGGCAGACTAAGTACTAGAACTTTCCTCTCTTGGGAGGAGAAGAAAGATGAGCCCATAGAGCTGATTTGGAATGAAGAAGCAACTCTTAAGAGTTTAAGTGTGGAAGGTCTGTATGGCTTACCAACCAGACGGTGGCCTCCGAGACCATACCTCTTCTTGTTTTGTTTACTTATTTTCTGTTTTATCTTATCCTATCCATCACATAACAAATGTCTTTCCTGAATCTAAGTGCAGAGTAAATACTGTTTGTTTCTTTCCCTCCCTTCACCCTCTCCACCCCAGCAGCTCCAAATACATCCTTAGCTGCCCGCATGTGCTGTTCTCTGAATGTCCCAGGTTCTCCCTCTCTCTCCCTCCCTCTCCCTCACCTTCTCTTCCTCCCCCTCTCTCTCCCTCCCTCTCTCCATCTCCACTCCCCCTCCTCGTGTATGTGTAGGTTGATGTGGTCCTTCTGTGAAGAAGGATATCACTGAGACACACCCCACCCCCGCCACAGACCCTGCATGCCCTTAGGATACAGTCTTAGATTGGGGTTGACAAATTTTTTCTGTAAAGGGCTGGATAGTAAATATTTAGGTCCTGGGAACCATATGGTCTTTACCTCAGCAACTCAACTTGCTGCCTGTCAGCACAGACAGTGTGAAAACAATGTGTTTACGTACTGTGTTCTGATAAAACTTTATGACGTTGAAATTGGAATTTCATATGATTTTCATGTGTTATAAAATATTATTCTTTTGATTAATAAAAACATTTAAAACTATAAAAGCTGTTCTTAGCTTGAAGCCCAGACAAAAACAGGCAGTAGGACTAGATTTGACCTGTGATCCAAACACAGATTACTGACCCTTACTTTAGCTGCCTGGTGATTTATGCCAACTCATGTCCCACCGCTGGAGAAGAATGGCCCAGTTCTGTCGTCTGCATTCCCATAATATGGTTTATAACCTCTGTCATCGTGTTTATCATGCCGCACAGTAATCATGTGTATGTTTATGTCTTACTGGACTCTGAATTTCTTGAGAGGAGGGGGGTCATGTCGTCTTTGCATCCTTAGTATATAAAATGACGTGACACATAGTGGAAATTCAGAAATACTTAATTTGAATTTTATGCTCAATCAATATAAATTGCCATTACTACTGTCTTTTTAATTTTTTAAAATTTATTAAAAAAATTTTTTTTGGCTGTGCCTGTCACATGTGGTAGTTCCTGGGCCAGGGATCAAACCCGAGCCACAGCAGGGACCCGAGCCACTGCAGTGACAGTGCCAGATCCTTAACCTGATGCCCCACAAGGAAGCTCCACTACTGTCTTAAAGAGAAACACTGATCGATGTGCAGTAGGCCTTCCCAAGTTCTTCCATATAAGGAGTCCATAGCAACTGCGTTTGCTGCTAGTGGGTCTTATGACTCGGTGGTTACATAGCAAAAGCCTTTTCATTTTAGAATTCTGTCTCTTTCAGAAAAGAGATGGTTGGACTTTTAAATCATTTATTCGATCATAATGATAAACAGTGGCTTTTCATCTTCTTCTGAACCAGTGCTGTAATCTGGATGCAAAAATAATCGTATCTGTTATTTAGTGAACACACGCTACATTTCAGTCTATTAGTCAATTCTAATTTTCCTTTGGGCCTTTGGTAACTTAGTGACCCCCGTCAATTTACCTCTTTTTCTTTGTTCCCTACACCTGAAGCAAAACTAAACAACAACACATATGCTTTTCTTCCATGCTGTCTGTTGTAATGAATGACAGCACTATCCATTCAGTCCTATAAGTCAAATCTGAATTCATCTAGACACCTTTCTTTCTTCCTCCCCATATCTTAACTGGACACTAAGTCTTATCAATTAAAAAAAAATCTATGGAATTTGTTTTCTTTTCATCTCTATGTCATTTGCTGTAGTTGAAGCTTTAATCATGCCTCAGTTCTTTCAGTATATTGTTGAACATCTTTACTGTTTTTTCTGACCCCCATTATCCCATCCTTCAATTTACTCTTCCCATAGTTATCAGCATGGAATGCAGATAAGGATTATCTGGTCTTGTCAGTCCTGTGATTAAAACTCTTCTGTCATTCCCCATCGTTTTCAGTCTGAAGCCAGCTTCCCCGACACATGAGACCTTATTGCTATTTCAGTGCTTAACACTGATGTGTTTCAGAATGCAGAAGTTTCTGGATTCTAGAAAGTTCATGTACATAACACATATAACATTCTGTGCTTGCTCCGGGTCAGCACTCTGTAATCAAATACATCAGTATTTCTGCATCAAAGAGTATGATTGTTTATGCCAAACAGAATAAAGACTATAAATAGTCTGTCAGTTCAGGTTGTATTTTGCTGCTAGATGAGTTATGGGAAAATGTTGAGTTTGGGGGGCTTTTTGGATTTCTGCATTTGGGATAAGCGATTGTGGTCCTGTAGATACCCGGTGGTCTGCTGGGGCTGGGTTGCCGCAGCTCCAGAGAGCCCGGCTCTAGAGGGCACATTTTTGTGCATCTCTTCTCAGCTCTGCAGCTGATGATGTCATGTTGATAGCTGAAAATCAGCCGTGGTGGGAATATTTGCACCATTGGTCATCAGGAAATGCCACAGATCATGGCTTCCCTTCTTGGAGATCATGTTATTAAACATTACCAGCACAGCACAACATACACCTAGTACATGAATAGTATGTTTTTATCACTGTGGCAAAACAACTTTGTGCAGTGTAGAGCAAGAGACCAAAATGTTCAGGGAAGCAGAGAATGTAAAAATTAAGATGATCAGTACAACAGCAGTTAGAGAAACTGAGTTTAAAACAGGAGCTTTGGAGTCAGACTGACAGAGGTTCAAATCCGAACTCCATTATTTCCAGACTGTGGGACACTGGATAAATTACTTATGGGTCTCAATGGACACATTTGAAAAATGGGGGCTGATAACATCTTTCCCTTAGAGTTGTTTCAGGGATTAGAGTAGATATCATATGCAAAGCACCTGACATGGAATGAACAGAAATAGTTATTTTTTGTTTACTGTAAGCGTTTTTTCTCAAGACATTTATTTCTGAAGAATGACTGCCATTCTTTAATACTCCTAGAGCACTCACAGTCTTGCAGTTCAGCACTTAGATGTCCTCTAGTTATTTCATCTATGTCAGTTGATTTCCTTATAAATCCTCGACTTCTCCTGACCATGTTTGTAAAACTAAATTTGTAGGGTTTTTTCCCCCTACAAAGAGTTTTTACTCACTACATTTATTGAGCATCTATTGTATGTTAATGTGTGCTGGATGCTAGTGGTTATGAGTTAATAAAAAATAGACCCTCCTTATAGTCTGGTGGAATGATAGATAGTTGGTCAAGGAAGCCAAGTACTTAAATGCAGGGAAATTAGAAGACTTTTGTAGTAATCTGGGTGGGAAATGACAGTGACATGAACGAAGGTTAGTGGCAGTAGGAATGGAGGCCATATTACCCTACTCAAAGATAGAGCCTCTAGAACTGGTAACTTGGGCATGAACTTGCTTTCTCCCTGTCCTGAGATCTCTGACTTTGCCTTGTGGGTAGGAAATGATGCCATTTATCAAGATAAGATGTCCGTGAAGAGTAGTAGATTTTGGGCAGAAGATGATGGGTCCAGGCTTAGACCATCTTAGTTTGGGGGGTGTGTAGGGTAAATGGGTTGGGTAACCATGCAAATCTGAACTTGTATAGGTGTGAGTGGCATGTGCTATTCATAATTAAGCTGGGGGCAATAGGTATAAACTGGACCTGTCCTGAACAAAGCAGGATGTTCTTTACACAGGTAAGAAGTGTCAAGATCATTAGAGATGAGACCATACATAATAAATGCAATAAAGTGAAGAGAGCAGTGGGTTAAGTGGAGTCCTGGAGAAATTCTTAAGGGGGGAAAAAATAATGTGGCCATCAAGGCAGGGAGGAAACCCGGAGCTGGTGGCTTCACAGAATCCTGGGAAAGAATCATTTTCTTTTGTGTATTTTTTTAGGAGTCCCTTTGAGGGATTCTTCATCAGATAATGACTATCTGCAGTGAGAGGTCATATACTTATAAGTGTTTTTACCTTTTATTAGAATACTATGTTTGAATGACTTTGAATGTATTTAAAAAAATGATATAAAACTCAGGCACTTTTGGTTTATAGTCATTTGGCCAAAATCTGCTGATTCAGACCCATTTTAAGTCTAGATGTCTTTTTAATATTACATTTTACCTTTAGGTTATAAGTTATCTAGTCAAATATAGTATCACTTATAAGCTTAAAGCAGATTTCTAGGTTAGAGGAAGAACACATTTATTTTTTAATATTGATAGTCATAGTCAGCGCTTCTTTTTCTTCCCTAGAAAATAGGGTTCTTTAGGAAATCAACAGAAAAATAGGACAAATGAATATTTTGCATTCTTAGTGGATCGTGGCTAGCTGTTTTCCCCTCAATATTTTATTAAAAATTTCAAGCATACGAACTGAAAGAATTATACCCACTAGCTGCTATTAGCATTTTGCCGTATTTACTTTATCACATAATCTGTCCTCTTTGTGTCCCTTTTGTCATCATTCATCAGTCCATCTTATTTACTTATGTTTTTTTGAGGCACTTCAAGTAAATTGACTGGCTGTTTTTCTAAACAGTCTTGTCTTTGTTATGTTTTCCTGAATGTTGTCATTAAAGTGTCAACCCGTTTTGTGCAGATGTTTTCAACTGACCCTTTTTCCTATTTCTAGAAATCTGACGTTGCAAATAATTGCTGTCAAATGGAGAACGTTTTTTTTTTAAGTCTGGTAAATAGCGCTAAGCCTGAATAATGCCCTCTTTCTCAAGAGGAATTATTATAATCCAGAGACTTATTTTTTTGAAGTTGTCAAAATTAATTTCCAGTGGTCTCTTAACACTGTTTTTAGGTATTCTGAATAAATATTTATCACATTATATTGTTTTCAGAGTGGAGAGATCGACAGACCAAGTCATCAAGCCAGTCAACGCGGGAGCGCTGTCAAAATGGGTTGGGAAGATACCTCCGGATGTTTTACAGGACATGGCAGTGATTGCACCCATGCTTGCCAAACTTGGATATGACCCATATGCCAACCCACCTAACTATGGAAAACCTGATCCCAAAATCCTTGAAAACACTAGAAGGGTAAGTGAGATTTTTAAAGTGAATTGAGAGAACTGCATATGGAATTTGGGTCCTAAAAAGTTTTTTCTTATTTTGTTTCTTGGCTTTTTTTATGATCAGAAAATTATTTTAAATGAGAAAAGTCTTATCTGTAGAATGTTTTATCATCAGAAAATTTCCACTGCATTTTAAAAATAACTGTGGCTCTTCCCAGGAACTGTGGGGACAATTCTGTAATCTGTTTTTCTCAATTTCTCGGAATGGTGCTTACTGTTAGGGAAATTAATTCTAATAGCAAATCTATCACAAATCTGCATGAATGCCAGAATTATTAGTGACCTCACTTACTTCTAGTTTCTTTTTATTTTGAATCTAACGGCTACTTTGCTTTTTAACCTGTGTTTAGATGAGGCATGGTTTCTTGATACTTGAAAACTAAACATTGGGTACACGACAAGAATTATTAAACAGGTACAATAAACTACCCTCGGATTGAGAGAAAATTGCTATTGAAGTGTAATTAAACTTTTTTTTTTTTGTCTTTTTAGGGCCGCCCCCACGGCATATGGAGGTTTCTAGGCTAGGGGTCCAATCAGACCTGTAGCCACTCTAGCCACAGCCAAGCGGGATCTGAGCCACATCTGCAACCTACACCACAGCTCACGACAACACCAGATCCTTCACCCACTGGGCGAGGCCAGGGATCGAACCTGCATCCTCATGGATACTAGTCAGATTCCTTTCCACTGAGTCATGATGGGAACCCCACCTATTTCTTTTAATAAGTTATGCTCACATCTTTATCATATTATTTTAGAAAAGCTGAAAACTGAAAGAACCTGAATATATATCTTAACAGCATAATCTATTTCAAATCAGACCTTAATGTATTTTTTTTATTGTGGTAAAATATAAATAACATAAAATTTACCATTTTAGCAATTTGTAAGTACACAGTTCATTGCATTCTCATTGTTGTGCATCTGTCACCACTGTCCCTCTCCAGGACTTTTTTCATCTTTCAAAACTGAAACTCCACACTCGTTGCCCATTCCCCCTTCCTTCAGCCCCTGGCAGCTATAATTCTACTTTCCTCTAAATAGAGTCTCTTTTGAAACTACAGTTTAAACAAGACAAGCATGTTAGCATAAGTTCACTGATAGGCCATTTGATTTCAAGATTAAAAATGCTTACCTTTCGCTGGTACTCTCCTGTTATGTTAGTGTCCTCCCCTCCCCACAGCCTTATCATGTATCATCTCTTTGTTCTGTCCTTCTATTGATGCCTTTAATTGACAATCAGACTAATATTTCATGAGACTCATTTCCATGTGTATTTTTTTATTCTTTGGTATTACTTTCATTTTCCTTTTTCAATTCATTAATTTAGGAAGAGCTGTTATAATCCATCATATATAGAAGCAGTTTTTGTTTTGTTTCGTTTTGTTTGGGTTTTTTTTGCTCTTTGGGGCTGCACCGACAGCGTATGGAAGTTTCCAGGCCAGCAGTCCTATCTGGGCTGTAGTTCACAGCAGCACCAGATCTTTAACCCACTGAGTGAGGCTAGGGATCAAACCCGCATCCTTATGGATCCTAATCAGGTTTGTAACCTTCTGGAACTCCATGGAGGCGGATTGATTGATTGTTTATTTAATATATGACTTTCACTTTTTAAAATTTTATTATTGTTTAAGTGTAGTTGATTTACAATGTTTCATCAAGTTCTGTTGTGTAACAGTGACCCAATCGCACAGTTCCCTGTGCTCTGCAGTAGGATCCCATTGCCCATCCATTCCAAATAAAACAGTTTGCATCCCCAAAGCCCCCAAATTGCCCATCCATCCTACTCCTTCCTCTTCCCCCCACCCCCGGAACCCCGAGTCTGCTCTTCTTGGCCATGATCTGTTTCTGTTTTTGGTTTGTTTGTTATTTTTAGACAGGATCATCTGTTCCATATTTTAGTTTCCACAAATAAGTGATATCATGTGGTATTTGTCTTTTTCTTTCTGGCTTCCTTCACTTAGTAGGAGAGTCTCTAGATCCATCCATGTTTCTGCAAATGGCATTAGTTTGTCTTTTTTATGGCTGATAATATCGCATTGTATATATGTACCACATCTTAATCCATTCTTCTTTCGGTGGGCATTTAGGTTGTTTGCATGCCTTGGCTATTGTGAATAGTGTTGGTATGAACATAGGGGAGTACGTGTCTTTTTCAGTGAAAGATTTGTCCAGTTATATGCCCAACAGTGGAATTGCTAGATCATGTAGTAGCTCTATATTTAGTTTCCTGAGGTACCTCCATACTGTTTTCCACAGTGGTTGTACCAGTTTACATTCCCACCAACAGTGGAGAAGGGTACCTTTTTCTCCACACCCTCTCCAGCATTTGTTATTTGTTGACTTGTTAATGATGGCCATTCTGACTGGTGTGAGGTGGTACATCATTGTACTTTTGATTTGCGTTTCTCTAATAATTAGTTGTAGTAAGCATTTTTTCATAGGCCTGTTGGCCATCCGTATGTCTTCTTTGGAGGAATATCTATTTAGGTCTCCTGCCCATTTTTCAGTTGGGTTGTTTTTTTGTTGTTGAGTTGCATATTTTAGAGATTAGGCCCTTGTCTGTTGCATAGTTGGCAAAGATTTTCTCCCATTCTGTGGGTTGTCTTTTCATTTTCTTAATGGTTTGCTTAGGAGCGCAAAAGCTTTTGAGTTTGATTAGGTCCCACTGGTTTATTTGTGTCTTTATTGTCATTATTCTAGGAGGTGGATCAAACAAGATGTCTCTGTGATTTAGAAAATAAGAGCGTTCTGCTTATGTTTTCCTGTAGGAGTTTTGTAGTGTCTGGTCTTATTTTTAGGTCTTTAATCCATTTTGAGTTTATTTCTGTATATGGTGTTAGTGTTCTACTTTCATTATTTTACATGTAGCTTTCTAGTTTTCCCAGCACCATTTATTGAAGAGGCTATCTTTCTTCCACCGTGTGTTCTGTCCTCCTTTGTCATAGATTAGTTGCCCATAGGGTACTTGGATTTATATCTGGGCTTTCTGTCCTGTCCCATTGGTGTATATTTGTGTTTTTGTGCCAGTACCCCTATTGTTTTGATGACTGTAGCTTTGTAGTATTGTCTAAGGTCAGGAAGCTTGATTCTTCCATTTTCATTTTTCTTTTTCAATATTGCTTTCACTATTCAGGGGTCTCTTGTGTTTCCATACAAATTTTAAAATATTCTGTCCTAGTTCTGTGAAAAATGTCTTGGGTGATTTAAAGGGGATTGAATTGAGTCTATAGATTGTCTTGGATAGCATAGTCATTTTGACGGTATTGATTCTTCCAATCCAAGAGCATGATACATCTTTCCATCTGTTGTATAATCTTTAATTTCTTTCACTGTTTTATAGTTTTCAGGGTGTAGGTCTTTTGTCTCTTCAGGTAGGTTTATTCCTAGGCATTTTATTTGTTTTGATGTGATTGTAAATGGAATGGTTTCTCTGATTTCTCTTTCTGATCTTTCATTATTAGTATAAAGAAATGCAGTTGAGCCTGCAACTTTGCCAGATTCATTGATGAGTTCTAACAGTTTTCTGGTGTTGTTTTTAGGGTTTTCTAAGTGTAGTATCATGTTGTCTGCAAACAGTGATAGTTTTACTTCTCCTTTTCCAATTTATATTACTTTTATTTCTTTTTCTTCTCTGATTGATGTGGCTAGAACTTCTAAAACCATGCTGAATAATAGTGGTGAAAATGGACATCCTTGTCTCGCTCTTGATCTTACTGGGAATGTTTTCAGGCTTTCACCATTGAGAATGGTGTTAACTGTGTGTTTTCCATATATGTTTTTTATTATATTGAAGTATGTTCCCTCTGTCCCCACTCTCTGGAGAGTTTTTATCAGAAATGGGTGTTGAATTTTGTCAAAAGCCTTTTCTGCATCTTTTGAGATAATCGTATGGTTCTTATTAGATTTTTCATTTTTAAAATAATATTTTATAATTTTATTATCTTTTATACATACACAGTCTTGTATCTCCTTCTTTCCTCTTAATATGACATTTTCCCATTGTACACATGCTTTTTAAACGTAATTTTTCATGGTCGTATAAATAAATCATCATATGAACCACCTTAAATCCTTTCTGAAACATAGTAGTAAGTGAATGAATGAACAAATAAAATATATTTCCCTAGTGTATACTCTATAATTCATTTTGCCATTTTTCTTTTGTTGTTTACAATGTTCTCTTTGACAGACAGTGCTGCAGTGAAAATCTTTGCAATAGTACATTTTAGTGGGTTTTTTTTTTTAAGGTTAGACTAGTTAAAGTGGAATTAAATCAGGTCAGAGTATCTGAAATTTCTTAAGGTATAGATATATGTTGATAATTTTGTTTTAATCTTTTGATCTACAAGCTTAATATATGTAATTTTATCTTAGATTTTGACTAATTTTAATAGGTTTTATTGAGTAATTGAATATTTACCAGTTATTATCTAAATGTATATATTATTTTAGGAAACATTAAGTTTTAAAAAAGTTTTATATGTGTTAAAGTTTTATGAATTACATTCTGCTAATGATGAAGTACACACATCAGTCTAGCATCTGTTATCATAGTCCTTTTTAACTCTTGGTAATTGGTAATTCATGGTTTTCTTCTTTGTACAATACTGAAATGGTTTATATAAACCAAGGTGCACATATAAGTGATACTTAGAGGTTTCCCAAGCAGTAGACACTGTAGTTTCCCTGCATGTGAGTTGGCCGGCTAGATTCTTTTTGGTTTGAAGAAGAAGAAGTGGTTAAGTTGGGAAGAATGCTGTGGTTTAAACCCTTGTGACTAGAGAATTTGTTGCATACACATTTGTGGTTTTTGAAAGGGTTTCAAAATGCACACTGGAAAAAACCTCCCCCTTGCCAAGGCTGTCTATCCCTAAAGTGACAAGTAATTTTGAGGAAGAAGATAAAGTGTGAACTATAATTTCATTTTTGAGGACAGCGATAATGCATACAAGCTGACATTCTTGTTTTGTGCGGTTCAGTTTCATAGGCCCTCTTGTAATTCAGATACTATGTATTTTCAAAGCTTTTTGCCTGTAAAAACTCAGACGCTAATATATCCAGCATTGATGATAATGAAGTTTCATAAAGTAATGCTTAAAACATGATCTCCGATTGTCAGCTGTGACATGAGATGGGCTCCAGAGAAAGGAGGTGGCTGGGAAGATTGTTCCTTTTATTTGTGAGATGGGAGTCGGGAAAAATTCACATTTTTGACTGGGAAGATAGAATCCAAAGCTCCAAGCCTAAAGGCTCTGGTTTTCGTACAATTACAGGCAGTCTAGAAATATTGGTGTCTGAGTCAGCATATTCTGGGGACATGTTGCCCAATTTTGAATAGAAAATCATGTGCTTCATGGTTGGTGTGACTCAGATGGTAAATGGGAAATGAGATGCTAACATATTCCAAACGCTTTCCCACCGTGGCCTCTAATCCCAAAATTGTACCGCATTTCAGGACATGGTGCCCTTCAGGTTACAGTCTAGCTTTTCCCCTCCCCCACAGGTTTTTAGTCTTTAGATTTACAAACCTATTTGAGCAGTCTGATAAAACGTAGGGATCCCTGTCTGAAAGATACAGAGAGACACAGAGTTTTACCCACCATTTCAGTGGATTGATAGATGTTTCTTAAGCCCATCAGATTAAGAACTTCTGTTTTATAATCTTGATCAAGCTCATCCACTCATGTGACTTTGAGTGCAACCATTTGTTGATGATCATAAATCTGTGTCTCCCAGTGAGTCCTCTTCCTGAACCCCAGGCTTTTATCTCCCCTTGGTAGTTAGTTATACCTCTTTTGTATTTGTAGTAGTTGCTCTCTGACAAGACCTGCAAACTTTTTCTGTAAAAAGCCAGACAGTATTTTATGCTTGGTGGGCCACAAATGGTCTCTTTCACCTTTTCTACAGATTCAGATTTTCGTCTGGCATCATTTCTTTTCATCCCGATGAATATGTATTTTTTGTATTTCTTGTAGTAAGAGTGTGTTGGGAAGTTCCCTGGTGACGCAGCAGGTTAAGGATCCAGCATTTCCCAGCTGTGGCGCAGGTTGCAGCTGTGGTGCACGCTCAGCCCCTGGCCTGGGAGCTTCCACATGCCGCGAGTGCAGTCAAAAAAGAAGGGTATGATAACACGATAACACTAATTCTCTCAGTTTTTATCTCAAAAAAAGTCATTTTTTCTCTATGATATAAGAATATTTTTGCTGAATATAGTTCTAGGTTGACAGGGTTTATTTAGGGTTTTGTTTTATTTAAAAGATGTTATTTTATTAGCCTTCATTATTTTATGGGAAGTCAGCTAAAATTTTTATGTTACAGTTTTGGCTTTTTTTTTGGATTGCTATAAGAGATTTTCTCTTTATATTTTTTTTTTCAGCAGTTTGACTAAAATGTGCCAGATTCACTGACTCTCTCTTACCATTTCCAGTCTGGGCCTCAGCTTTGATTTGTTTTTAATTAATCTCTTTGAACGTATTCATCCTTTCTTCTTCTGTGTCTAGTCTGCTACTAATTCCGTCTAATGAATTCATTTCAGATGATTTATTTCTCAGTTCTAGAATTTCTGTTTCTCTGCTAAAATCCTCCATCTCTTCTTCTATTCTGTTCACTGTTTCTTCTAAATTCTTTTGTTTTTTCTTTTTACAGCCACACCTGTAGCATATGGAAGTTCCCAGGCCAAGGGCTGAATCGGAGCTCCATCTGCAACCTACACTGCAGCTTGCAGCAATGCCAGACCCTTAATCTACTAAGCAAGGCCAGGGATCAAACCCCCATCCTCACAGAGACAATATCTGGTCCTTAACCTGCTGAATCATGGTGGGAACTCCTCCTCTAAATTCTTTCAAAGTATTTGTAATAATTATTTTAAACTTCTTATCCATGGATCTCTCTCGGCCTCTTTTCTTAATGAGTTATACTGATTCACTTGGTTTCATACTGAACCTTCTGAATAAAAGAGTAGAGAATAAACTGGATAATGTTATTGTTTTATTTTTCTCAGAGAGGGCATATTCTTTCCTCTGTCAGGCAGTTAGGCTGATTATTCAAATTTCAGTGAGTCAGGCTGAGCTGGGACCCAGCAGCAGTTCAAATTAGTTTACTTTTAACTTCAGGTGAGTTTATGGAGATGCAGCCTTTAGCCCAACCCACAGTCTCCCGTGTGCTGTAGATACAGGGTTGATTTCTCTGACTTTTTTCAAGATAGCAGCTAGCAGGGAGTTGGGTCACAACCTAATTCATTTCACCTCTGGATTGTAGCTGCAGTAGCACCTTGGAACTTGATTCCCAAACAAGATTGAGAGAACTCTCTCTCTGCTGTCTAGCTCTGCTCTCACTGTTACTTACTCAGCAAAATTCCCCTGGGGTACAATTTTCAGACCTAGAGATTTGTTTTTATACTCAGGGCTCTTCTGCCTTCAAATCCATCATACCAGTCCACACTGTCAGTAAAAATTCAGCTGCTTTTTTTCTGATCAGCAAAAAATTTTCACCTCCGGTAGGCCTGCTTTCCTGTCCACCTACACCCAGACTAGCCATTGATTCAAGGTGGAAAGAGGCTTTTTGCTCACCTCTGAAGAACTCATCCTTTTCTGGAATCTGGTTCATTTAGACTTCTTTGCGTCCATTGCTCTTTGATTCTAGAGAAAAGTATGAAGTTTATAGTTCATCCGGTGTTTTCTTGTTGTTTTGATGACCTTCCACTTTCTAACCATAAAGGGACTTCTTAGAATAGTGTTAAGATTCTTTGCCTTCTGCTTTCAACCTTCCTTTCCAACTTGATCTTTTTTTTTTTTTTTACCCTTGTAGCCACAGCATGCCACCGGCCTTTCATTCTCTTAGCACATTTTTATACCCCGTTCCTTTGCAATTGCTTTTCCTCCTCGCCTGATTATCCTGCTTCTCTTCTTCCTTTAAGACTCAGCCCAGATGACGCCTTTTCTGTGTCACAGGTCCTTCTACTATACTTTATTCTTGCCTTTACTCTTGCAGTTGCCACACTGTATTACAGTTGTTTATGTAATGTGTTGCTTCTTTTGCACTTAGCACTTTTCAAGAGTAAGAACCACGTATGCATTTTTTTAAATTTTAGTTGATTTACAGCGTTCTGTCAATTATTGCTCTGCCACATATGCATTTTGTATCCTGGGCACCAAACTTAATGCTTGAGAATTAGTAGGTCTTCGATAAAATGATTATGGTTGGCAACATAGACCTTAGACATATGAAGAATATTTCTTAGGAGATACTAGATGTAGCAACTCGTCCTTGGGGAAGATTTCTCAATAAATACTAGACGGCCGGATCCCTAGAAATTTTACTGAGATGACAGGCCAATGAATTTTTTCAGGGCCTGTTTTCACCCTCTGATACATCTTCACTACTTCCTCTTTGCTAGGTCCAGTCAACATGCCATCAGTGTATTGGACCACTGTTCTATCCTGTGCAATGATAAGACAGTCAAGGTCCCTGTGCATTATGACAGAGTGCTGGAGCACTGATAAGCCCTTGGTAAGAGATGGCCTCTGATGATCTTCACTAACTGATTCAGAGAAAGTAGTCTTTGCTGAATCAATAGCTACATTCTAGATACTAGGATCTGTGTTGATAGCTCCAATAAAGTTAACACATCTGAAACAGCAGGTGTGACACGAGTCACTGCTTCATCAAGTATCACCCTGTATCTTTCAAGGTTTGTTGGTGGCATTAATTTGACAGGGAGAGGCAGCTCCTGTGTAACTTTTAAAGTGTGGCTTCAGTAGGCGAATCACCTATTTTACTCCTGAAGACACCATAATCGATTAGCTACCTCTAGAGATCGCTACGGGTCACACCGTTCTGTTTTCCCGCTCTGCCTCTGCACATGGTTATAAGGTATCACCTAAAAACTGCTTGTATCTGTAGTTACGTGCTATTCCTTGGCTTCTGCCACTCTGAGATATTTTTTTCCCTGCTGAGCTCAGGGAATGTATTTCATTGGTACTCTTTCTCACTGTTATTTCTTGCCTGCAGAGATAAAGTGCTAACTAATGTGCTTTTTCAGGGATGTGGTTGCACCGTTTGCTGATGCATTTCTCAAAAGCTTGGTGAAACAGTTCATTGGAGCCTCTGGGAAGTATAGTTAGAGGGTAAGAGAGCAGATTAATCATGCATATTACTTGCATCCCAGTGTACCTTATTTTCTATTTTTTTTTCGGTCTTTCTGTCTTTTTTAGGGCCGCACCCGTGGCATATGGAGGTTCCCAGGCTAGGGGTCCAATCGGAGCTGTAGCTGCTGGCTGACACCACAGCCACAGCAATGCCAGATCTGAGCCATTACTCCAACCTACACCATAGCTCATGGCAACACCTGATCCTTAACCCACTGAATGAGGCCAGGGATAGAACCTGTGTCCTCACGGATGCCAGTCAGGTTCGTTAACCGCTGAGCCATGATGGGAACTCCTATTTTCTGTTTTGAACAGCTTTTCTTTACAGTATATCAAGGAAATTCTGGCATCTGAACTTCATTTAATGTAGACCATTGTTGTCTCCAGGCTTTTCAACCAACTGAAGAGGTTGTTAGTCGTTCCCAGGTACTCAAACTTAGCACATTGCATCCAAAATCTTGTTAATATACCCATATCGATAGATCCAGTATTACATTCCTTCTGCTCTAGTGGGTTTTTTGTTTTGTTTTGTTTTGTTTTTTGTTTTTATGTGTGTTTTTTTTTGGTCTTTTTAGGGCCACACCTGCAGCATATGGAAGTTCTAAGGATAGGGGTTGAATGGGAGCTGCAGCTACTGGCTCACCTCACAGCCACAGCAACGTGGAATCCAAGCCACATCTGTGACCTACACCACAGCTCACAGCAACGCTGTTACCTTAAACCACTGAGCAAAGCCAGGGATCGAACCTGCGTCCTCATGGATACTAGTTGGGTTCGTTACCGCTGAGTCACGGTGGGAACTCCTTCTGCTCTAGTCTAACATTCTTAGGATTCCTACACTTTACCTAGGTTTTCAGATGCAAAAGGGCGAAGTCTTGCAATCCTTGTGGTGTGTACAGAACCTCTTCTTGGGTTCGACGTTGTGTTCACCTCTCTGGGGCCTACTGGGATTTAGGTCTAATTCTGAGTTTAGAAGCAGTGAGAGGTGGTGGGTGGGTCAGTATTCTCCTGCTGGGTGGCTGCCTCAGGAGAGATCATGAAAGCTTCTTTTGGCAAGAGAATGCCACCTTTTTCAGACAGAAAAGACTGCCTCCATTGGCAAGGAAGACCATCTATCTTGGTTTGCCCAGCACCGAGGGGTTTCTGGGATGTGGGACTTTCAGTGCTAAAACTGGGATGGTCTTGGGAAAACTGGGATGGACTTGGGAAAACTGGGAAGGTTGGCCACCTAGTAGATCTGTTGTCAGCTTGGTTAACTCTGGAAACTACCCTTCCCAGAATTCTCTTCCTTGTGTGGTTCTAGGAGAGAATTGGTCCACAGAAGAAACTGTGTGAGATTTGAGAGGTAGACGTAAAACAATGACTGTTTCTTCCTGGAGGTTGTGCAGGCAGACGCATCGATAGAGACAGAGGGTGCCCGCTGCTGTCATGCTTGTCTTTGCCCTGCCCCAGCCCACACCCAGCGCTCCCACCTGAGTGCTGGCCCTGCTGACCAACAGTGTCTCCAGGTCCCTACCACACCCTTGGCAGCTGACCCACAGAGGCGGTAGGACACAGAGGTAGCTCCCTATGGATGTAAATACAAGCTCTTTTAATAATCACAGTGGCTTTAATCCCCTGACTAAATCCTGACTGATACCTAAGGCTCAGTAAAGTTTGAGAATTCAAGATCTTCATCAAAATCTCCCCAGATATCTTCATCTTAATTTCCAGGGTCTCATTCTTTCAGTCAGTGCCTTAATGTTAATATGAGGAAAACTTTACGTGCCTATGAACTCAGCGCTGTTATCCCCAAAGATCACAGTTTGGGCTTGGTTCTCAGAGCTGTTAATCCTGGGCCGTAAGTGAGGAGGGCGTTGAGGACATCCGTGGAAGCTTCTGGTTTTAGGACTTGGGATGGTAATTTAAATACTTCAGTCTGTCACTTCTTTTTTTCCAAGTTCCCTGGCACAAATAGAAGCAACTCTGCAGTCTCGTATTCGTTTATATGCTTTTTCCACCGATAACTTTCTTTTTTTAAAAAAAGCTTCTTTCTGGTGCTACGTTCTCTTGTAGCAATTATCTCTTTACCTAAAGCTCTGTATTTGATGGACACGTGACTAAGGTGATTAAGTAACTATTTGCCTCATTTACCGTGGCTGCTGTTGTCCCACGGACCACCTCTGAATCTAATCAAACCAGAGAACCATTCTGAGCTAAAGATGCCGCTGTGTCTGCCGTAACCTTCCAAGAATAATGATTTTGTTTCTGTCTTTCAAGTCTCATATGCATTCCTGTCATTGGCAGTCCCTATCCTGGAACCATGTAGGGAAGGGGATTCTGGGAAACATGATTCCTAGCCTTTGACAGGAGTGGTGCCGGTATTGAGTTGACAGCAGTCTAGCATGATAACCCCTCTGAAGGTCATAGCAGATTGGTTCATGAGTGGGAACCTGACTCAACCCAGGCGATAAGGGTCTTTCCTTGGAATTTTCCACCTGGTACCGAGGAAAGCCGAGTGGTCCCTCTCTGGAGGTGAGAGCCACAGGATATGAGGCATAGAACTGTTGGTGGAACTCTTAGGCACAGTTGATTATCTGTCCCATCTTCCCTGTTGCTAAGAACCTATCTCTTTAAAATAAGCTAAAAAATCCTGTGCTAATTTTACAAGGCTCCCTTATAAGTGGGATAGCTATGTGGCTAGTTTTTTTCTGGACAGTGCTGTGTAAGGAGATGTCTGCTGGGGGTTTTCTGGAAGATATTTAACTTTCTGAGAAAATAAAGAATTGTATGAAGAGAGCTTACCCCTTCCTTCATGCTTTTGAACGTTGCTGTGGATGAACACTGTGCTTGGCTCTGCTGTAGTCACCTCGAGCCCATAGAAGTTATCGCTGACACTCTGAGGATGACAGAAGACAAGAAGGAAAGGGGCCGAGACCCCCTGATTTCTGAGCTACTAAACCTAGCTCAGGACCAACCATCCACCTCATCTCTGGAATTCTTATGTGTTTGAGCTGCTTTGACCAGTTATTCTGTTATTTGTATCTTAACCACTAATGGGGCTCCCTTCCTCAGTGTGTGGAAGGAATGAAGCCAACCCATTGAGGGAAGTGGGGCCAAGAGGCCGAGAGAGAGTGACATTATTGAAGTCCTGCTTCTAGTTGTCTATGAAGATCATCTTCAACTCTGCCCTTGCCACAGCCATGGGGGACATCCTAGTTCACTTTCAGGAAAAATTCCTCTTTTTGATGACATTAGTGTAACTGGTCCTCTAGCTATAGGAGGAATATTCCAGCTAATACTGTCCTGGGTGAATTTGAAGTACTGTGGATCTCTAGCTGTTCCTTATTTCCTTAATTTCTTGTACTCAAATTTTAGCTATTTTAGTTAAAGTAATACTTATCCCATTCACCTAAGATTTTCATGGGCCCTCAAAACAACACTGTAGAATTAAATTCAGTTCCTTAACTTGGCATTTTTTTTAGCTATCTTGCCTTGTTCTTATATGCAGACAGAATTGTTTCCTTCAGGTATTCCATAAAAAAATGCATAAAGAGGTTCAGAGTAGTACATTTTACTGTCAGTCAGAATAACTCAGTCTGTGTTTGGAGGTATCCTTTTAAGGCTTTGATTATTAAACAAGTAATTACTAAATAATTGCTCTAGGCATAACACCTTCTGGTCACTTCAAGAGATGCAAAGACCTAGTTTTTATCCAGAGGGAAGATACAGGTGTTTGGAGAGAAAAGATGACATAGAAAAAAATGAGGTAATGATAAAATGACAGAAATTTTCCTACTGTGTTTTAAAAGGATAAAAACTGTTTTTAGAAAGGAGTTTGTCCACAGGGAGGGCTTAGTGTCTGAGAATACCCCAAGGGAATAATCACAGTAAGATTGTGTCCTTTGAGTTGTCCTTTAGAATCAATCTTTCTCATCTTCTCTGACACCACTTTTGCACTGTCATTCAAAAATATATCCCAGTAATTTGTGTTTTCTGCCAGAAATCCTTTTGAGAACAAGGCATTTTATGCACTCATATTTGCTTTAAAAAAAAAAAAGGCTTTCTTTGTCTTCTGCTTACCGAGATCAAAGGTCAGAGGAGCCCCTTTGTGGAGTTCCCTGGTGGCTCAGCAAGCTCAGTATCAGTTGTTGCCACTGCCGTGGCTTGGGTCACTGCTGTGGGGTGGGTTTGATCCCTGGCCCTGTAACTTCTGCATGCTGCCAACTCGGCCAGAAAAAAAAAAAAAAACCCTTTGTTATGTGTTCAAACACATGTTCTGTACTGTGTTGTTCATGATTTGATACATTTTATTGTCTTCTTTAGCGATGGTAGTCCCTTCTGAAGGCCTGTGGGGAATCCACTCTCTTAAACCAAGAAGCAGGTCGCAGGGGTCCCCTCTTCTGCCTTCATTAGTTTGACTGCCGTTTGAAAGAGAGAGAACACTTGGCACCTGAGAGTTTTGGTTGGGTAGCTATTGGCAGTTTCCTTTGGAATTTTGAAGAAAGAATCACTTCTTTATGTCAGTGAATTACCTAGTCTGAACATTCAGAAATGATTGTACCAAACAGTAATACCTAACTCCCAGAAAACACGGTAGCTGTTAATGGGAATATAGTAAATCAGAGTAATTAGAAATAATGTTCTACCCTGTGCTCTTATTCATGGAAAATAAGGGAAAAGACACTTAGGTTAATTTGGTGTCAGATTACAAGTGCCTGAAATCGCTTCTTCCAGTTACCTTCCCAAAAAAATTCCATAAAGACACCCTAATAAAAAGGAACTTGTCTGTAAATAAAGATAGGAAAAAAACTCTATGGAAAAATTTTCCAGTAGGTTTACCATTGATTGTACCGCAGACCACATTCACATCACTTCCTAAAACCCGAGATTTCTGATGGCCACAAAGAAGCCGGAATTAGGGCTCTGACTCACCTTTACTGCTCACTCCTAACTCCGGGTTGGAGGGGCTCCCTGACTGGAAAATCGGGAAGTAAGAGTTGTTAGCTGGTCTGCTCAAAATCCTGACCCTGTCATCGTCCCTCTTTTATATCCACTCTGTCTTCTGTATCCATTCGGCAGCCATAGCTCCACGGAAACAGATGTCTGGGGTAGGAGAAGCACGTGATAGCGGGCAGAACTGGTGCTGCCCAAGAAGTCGATACAGAGAGAATATACTTGGGATGCTCATCAAGAGCGCACAGTGAGGAGTTCCCATCGTGGCTCAGTGGTTAACAAATCCGACTAGGAACCATGAGGTTGCGGGTTCGATCCCTGGCCTTGCTCAGTGGGTTAGCGATCCGGCGTTGCCGTGAGCTGTGGTGTAGGTTGCAGAGACGGCTCGGATCCCGCGTTGCTGTGGCGTAGGCCGGCGGCTACAGCTCCGATTAGACCCCTAGCCTGGGAACCTCCATATGCTGCAGGTGCAGCCCTAAAAATGACAAAAGGCAAAAAAAAAAAAAAAAAAAAAAGAGCTCACAGTGAGAGGACAGAGATGAGAACGATAGTTAAGAGAAAAGTGCACATTAAAGAAAGAAAATTGAGATTTAACCAATGAATAATAGAAATCTCCAAAGGAGGAACCAGAAGAAATGGAACAAAAGTATTAATCAAATTTGTCGTTGTAGAAAAGCTTCCAAGGCTGAAAATGACCTGAATAATAAAAGGGCTCATTGTATTTTAAAATTAAAGAGCGTTATGAAAAAATTTCTGTACCTAGGCATATTTTGGTGATATTTTTAAATTTTAAGGACCCTGAAGAAAAGCCTGTGTATATTGAGGTAGAAAAAAATAGGTTACTTACAAAGGAACAAAACTTATGCTGGCTGCGGAATTCTCTTTTGTAGTACTAAATGTTGGAAAGTTACAGAGCAGTGGTTCTTAACTTGCCCATACTCCTTGGTGTCTTTGAACCCCCTGCGATAATATGCAAACATATGTGTTGATGATGCAAGTTGATATTCCTGGAAATAGAATCCATATCTTTCATCATATTTTCAAGTGAAGAAAAGAATGGTAATGGAGCAATATCCATAGTGCTTTTTTCTTTTGAAATAATTTAATACTTACAGAAAAGTTGGAAGAGTAATACAGATGCACTAATTTTTAACATTTGCCCATAATTGTCTTCCCCATATCCTGCCTTCCTCCTCCTCTCTTCTTCTCTTTCCCTCTCTGTATATATGTGTGTGTGGTATATTTACCGAAGTTTTATCTTACCAGTTTTTCATTTTATAAATGCACACAATATATTGTATTTTATTTATGTATAATTTGAGTGTTGCTTGCATTTATCATGCTTTTAATATTTAAGAATAATATTTTCTTACATAACTATAGCAGTTATCAATTCAGAAAATTTGCTTTTAGTATTTCCTGAGAAGAAGAATATTTTCTTACATAACTATAGTACAGTTATCAATTCAGAAAATTTTCATGTTGACACAATGTGTTTATTTATCTAATTTATAGTCTATATTTCATTGTCCCAATAACGTACTTCCTAACTTTTCTCACTTACCAGTATATGTTTCAGCCTAAGATTACATATCATATTTAATTTCATGTTGTTTTAGTTTCCTTTAATCTGTAACAGCTCCTCATAGGTTCTCGGTCTTTCATGACATAGAAGTTTTTGAGGAATTGAGGAATTTAGGCCTAGCAGCAGCAGAGGTTGAGAGGAATGATTCCCAATTTTGAAGTTCTCTGGGCAAAATGCTTACAAACAATATCACATGCTACAGAGAAACCATTCATGAAAGGGAGGCAGTCAGTGCAGTAGACTTCATCATTGTCTTATTCTATTTTTTTTTTTTTCTGGTCTGAAGGTGATTGATAGCAATGGCTAAATAGTCATGCAGCTAACTGACCTCCAAAGGTTTATTTAGCACATTAGAAATATCTTCTCTCTTGACATAAAGAAAACAAGACAATGAAATGTGCACCATTGTCTTATTCTTAAAAATTGCTGCAGTTACTCCAACCTTCAGTAACCACCACCCTGGTCGGTCAACAGCCATTAACATCAAGACAAGACCCTCTGCCAGCAAAAAGATTATGACTTACCGAAGGCTCAGATAATGGTTAGTATCTTTTAGCAATAAAGTATTTTAAAATTAAGGCATGTACATTATCTTTAGACATGGTACCATCGCACACTTAATTGACTGCAATATAGTATAAACAAAACTTTTATATGCGTTGGCAAACCAAAAAGTTTGTGAGACTTGCTTTATGGGGCTATTTGCTTTATTGCGGTGGTCTAGAACCAGACCTGCAGCATCTCCAAGGTATGCCTTGTATTCTTTTATTGTTGTTGTTGAATCAAAATATAAGACGTTGATAGCAATTCAACATTGCTTTGTTCAAATATTCATTTGGGGCACTTGAAATCTTAAATAAGCATCAGTGGACTTCATGTGAGTTTGTCATATATTTTTCACTTAATATATTTTGCTTTTCAATAACCTACACATTCTCCTAAATAATGACTTGACAGGCAGGAGAGCATACAAAGGCCTCATCTTGTAATGAAAGCCTATTGGTCGTGTTTTATAATTCAGTGAGGAGTGAGCAGACTGTGCCAGTTCCTTTCTATTTTTCCACCGTTTTTCAACCCAAAGATACTTCCTTTTCTTTTCAAGGAAAAGTACCTCTAGAAGCCCCTTGCCTACCTCTCCAGATTATTTCCTCCTCCAATTTCCTTCTTTCCAGAGATAACTTCTGACCTGAATTCTTCCATCACAGATTTAATTTTGCTTATTTTTAAACTTCATATAAATGGAGTCATGTAATATATTTTAAGGAAAGAAAAAGAAAAAAGCAATCTCTGACATCTGGGAACTGGTTGGACATAACCTCTAGGCCATGGTTCATTAGAAACTGGCTTGATACTCATTACTAAGACATGTTGGTCTCCTACTGGAGGCACAGAACACCAGCACAAGACAAGACCACTCCTTAACCGTGATGAACTGAGAAAAGACAAGACCGTTTCATGATGTTTGAGCACAAAGAAAATCCAGGTCACTGTGTGAACCACAAAATACCAAATACTCACTTGTCTAATATGAGTGAACAAAAAACAGCTTTAGTTTCCCTTCTAGTCTGCCTTCCTTCTAGATAAAATGTATTAAATTACCCAGTCATAGAATTATCCCTGCTGCCGCCAGCACCCGGTCCAGAGCAAACCCCTGTTTCTTTGGACTCTTCCCCAAATCCCCGAACCAAAATCTGGATCATGAAAGTCCTTTCTAACTCTTTGACTGAGACACCCCGCATTTCCCAGGAGGTGGGTCTCCCTTTGCCTATATGAGTAATGAACTCAGCATGTTCAGCTGCGGCTCTATTCCTGCTAGTCTTTATGAAGGTGGAAGGTATTCTTTTATGTCTGGTTTCTTTTCCATTTGTGATATTCAATTTGTTGCATTTCATAGTAGTTCATTTTTGTTATTTAATATTATACTCTAATTACACAACTGTTGGGATATTTGAGTTGTTTATAGTTTTAGGGATGTTTTAACTTTGATATACACTAACCTTGTACACGTCTTTTGATGAAAGTAAGTATGCATTTTTGTTGAGAATATGCCTAAGAGTTACATTAGGAGTCCTCAAGACCACTCAGAAGTCTTACATTCACAGTTGCAGTTGGTTACAGCAGAAGGATATAAAGTAGAATCTACAAAGGGAAAAGGCACACGGGGGAAACTCTGGGTGCAGTCTTTCTAATGTCCCTTGCAGTGGAGTCACACAGGATTTGCTTCATTCACCCAGTGACGTGTGTGACAACTTATGTGCATTGTTGCCCACCAGGGAGCTCACCAGAGCTTTTGAATCCAGGGTTTTTGTTGGGGGTCAGTCATGGAGGCATGTAGTGAGCCTGCATGACTGACCTCAGTTACATTCCAGACCGCCCCCCCCAGAGGAAAAACAGATGTTCACCATAAGTTAATTATAAAAATAAACTATCTACTCAAATTGGTACAGCCTGGCCCAAGGCCTCAGACATGCAAATATATTCTTATAGACAGAACATTCCAAGCTCAGATCGCGGGAGCCGGCCCAGAGCCAGTCCTGAAAATAGGCCTTTCTCAGGAATGTGCGACATCTGAGCAAGCTAGGTCTGCCCAGTTAAATGTGTCCCTTCACAGAATGAAGTATGGGTCAGAAAGCATTTGTATATGAAAATTCAGGAGATAATGCTAAAGAGTTTCCCAACTCTTTGGGAAACAAAGATTATACTCTGTCACTAGTAGGTGTGTGAGAATTTCAGTTGTTCTACAGTGCCAGTATTTGTTAGTATTCTAAAATAGTATTCTAAAATTTTTGCTTGTAGGAGCATGTTTCATTTTTATTAAAATTTATATTCCTTCATAACCCATAAGAGGGAACACTTTTTTATGTTATTTGCCACTAAAACATATTATAAAATTCTTTTACCCAGTTTTTACTGAATCATTTGCTTGTTCCTTAATGATTTGCAGAAATTCTGTGTATATTTTGATGTGTGGAGTCTAATGTATTTCACGTAATCTTTTCCCGCTTATCTACTTTGCCTTTTCTCTCTGTTAAGGGTGCCTTTTCAGGAATAGAAGTTCCTAATTTTAATGCCTAATTTCGTACCTTTTTCTTTATGTTTACTGTTTGTTTGGTTTTTTTTTTGGCCTTTTTGCCTTTTATGCAGAGCCACACCTGTGGCATGTGGAGGTTCCCAGGCTAGGGGTGTAACAGGAGCCGTAGCTGCCGACCTTTGCCACAGCCACAGCAACGCGGGATCCGAGCCGCGTCTGCAACCTTCACCACAGCTCACGGCAACGCCGGATCCTTAACCCACTGAGCAAGGCCAGGGATTGAACCCGCGACCTCATGGTTCTTAGTTGGATTCGTTAACCACTGAGCCACGAAGGGAACTCCATGTTTACTGTTTTTGTTATACCATTTAATAAACCTTTTTAATACTCAAAGACCATGAAGATATTCTCCTATTTATCTATAAAGGTTTATTGCTTTACTTTTCTCATTGAGATCTGCAACCTACATGGAACTGATTTTTTTTATTGTGGTAAAAAATGGCATAACATAAAATTTTCAGTCTCAAGCATTTTTAACTGTACAGTTCAGTAATATAACAGTTACATTGTTGTGAAACAGATATCCAAAACTTTTTCATCTTGTAAAACATACTGTCTACCCATTAAACAGCTCCCCATTCTTCACATCTTTCTAGCCCCTGAGAGCCACCTGCCACTTTCTATCTCTGCATCTGACTCTAGGTACTTAATAAAATATTCTAGGTACCTAATAGAAATCGGAATCATGCAGTATTTGCCTTTCTATGACTGCTTTATCTCATTTAGCATATTGTCCTCAAGGTTCATCCATGTCGTTAGCAGATGATAGGATTTCCTACCTTTTTAAAACTGAATGATGCTCCATTATATTTATATACCCCACTTGGTTTATTCATTCACCCATTGATGGACATCCTGGTTGCTTCCACCTTGTGAATAGCGTTGCTATGAACATAGGTATGCAAACAGCTCTTCAAGACCCTGCTTTCAGTTCTTTAGGAAACATACCCAGAAGTGGGATTGCTGGATTATATGGTAATCTTATTTTTATTTATTTATTTATTTATTTACTTTTAGGGCTGTGCCTGCAGCAAATGGAAATTCCCGGGCTAGGAGTCAAATTGGAGCTGCAGCTGCCGGCCTACACCACAGCTCATGGCAACGCCAGATCCTTAACCCACTGAAGCCAGGAATCAAACCCACAGCTTCATGAATACTAGTCAGGTTCGTTCGTAACCCTCTGAGCCACAAGGGGAACTACCTAATTTTTTGACGAACTACCGTACTGTTTTCCAAAGAAGTTTACCATTTTACAATTGTAACAACAGTGCACAAAGGTTCAATTTTTTAAAAAACTCAATAAATTTTATTATAGTTGTGCAATGATCATCATAAGGGGTTCCAATTTTTATACATCCTTGCCAACACTCAGTTTGTTTTTGCTTTTTTTTTAAAATAGTCCGAATGGGATTACTAGCGGATATGAGTGACCATCTCATTGTGGTTTTGATTTGTATTTATCTGATCATTAGTGATGTCGAGCATCTTTCCAGATGTTTTTTGGCCATTTACTTGTCTTTAGAGAAATGTCTGTTAAGTCCTTTGCCTATTTCTAAATCAAGTTTTTGATTTTTTTATTATTGAGCTCTAAAAGTTCATTGTATATTCTGCATATTAACTCCTTTTCAGATATATGATTGCACATATCTGCATTTCTTTGGGGTTGGTTTCTGGTTTCTGGAGTGGTTTTTTAGGGGGGGCAGGAAAGTGCATATCTCCTTTCTTTGTATGCCTTGTGGTCTTTTGTTGAGTTTGGGTATGTGACACAGCAATCACTTCTCCCATTCTTTAGGGACCGGCTTCATGCATGGGAAAGATTTTCACCATCAGACGAGCTCTAGGCTCTGTGACTTCTCAGACCTTTTCTGCGTTCCCAAGTCACATTGCAAATGGCTCAGATATAGGGAAAGGAAAATTAAGGCTACTTTTGCAGTCTACAGCAGGGATAATTTCAAATTATAGATGATTTTTTCTGTAATAAATAAATAATATCTGTGTTTCCCCTTATGTCAGTTTGCTGAGTTATGTTTTCCAAGAGCTTGTTCATTTCTTATATTTCAAATTCATTGGCAAAAAAAATTTATAGCATCCCCTAAACTTTTAAAATATTGGGTGAAATTCACATGGCAGATAATATTTTTTAAGTGTACAGTTCTGTACAGAGCTGGCATTCAGTTCATTCACAGTGTTAAACAATGACCAGCTCTTTCTAGTTTTAATACTTTTGTGTCACCTCAGAGAATAACCTTTGAGTAGTCATTCCCATTCCTGCGTCCCCTCACCCTGTGGGAACCGCTTATCTGCCTTCTGTCTCTGTGGACTTACCTATTCTAGATATTTCACATAAAAGGAACTGTGCAATATATGTCCCCCCCTCCTTTTTTTTTTTTTCTTCCCCTGCCCCTGTGGGATATGGAAGTTCCTGGGCCAGGGATCAAATCCGAGCCATAGCTTCGACCTACACCACTGCTGCGGCAACGCCAGATCCTTAACTCACTACACCACACTGGGAACTCCTCATGTATCATTTTTAAGTCTTAATAATATTCCATTGTATGCATGTACCTTATTTTGCTTATCCATTTGCCCACTGACGAGCATTTGATTGTTTCCATCTTTTGTCTGTTATGGTCAGTCATGTACAAGTTTCTGTGGGGACATGTTTTCATTTCTCTTGGATAAATACCTAGCGGTGGAATTGCTGGGTCATATGGTAACTTTATGTTTAACTTCTTGAGAAACTGCCAAACTGTTTTCCACAGTGATTGTGCCATTTTGCATTCCCACTAGCAGTGTGCAAGATTCCTGTTTCTTCATTCTTCATGAATACTTGCTACTTCCAGTTTTAAAATTTCCAGCCATCTTAGTATATGTGTATGTGGTTTTGATTTGCATTTGATTTCCATTTCCTTAATCACCTGTGAATTTGAACATCCTTTCCTGTGGCTGTTGTCCATTTGTATATCTTCTTTAGAAAAATATCTGTTCAAATTCACTTTTTTTTTTTGCTTTTTTTAGGGCTGCACCTGCAGCATATGAAGTTTGCCAGGCTAGGGGCTGAATCAGAGCTGCAGCTCCCAGCCTGCACCACAGCTACAGCAATGCAGGATCTGAGCTGCATCTGTGACCTATACCACAGCTCAAGGCAATGCCGGATCCTTAACCCAGGGAGCAAAGCCAGGTATTGAACCTGCTTCCTCATGGATCCTAGTTGGGTTTGTTACTGCTGAGCCACAACAGGAACTTTTCTATGTGACTTCTTGAACTTTTTCTTTTTCAATATTAATTTGGAGGAGTTCCTGTCATGGCTCAGTGGTTAACGAATCCGACTAGGAACCATGAGGTTGTGGGTTCGATCCCTGGCCTGGCTCAGTGGGTTAAGGATCTGGCATTGCCGTGAGCTGTGGTGTAGGTTGCAGACGCGGCTCGGATCCCACGTTGCTGTGGCTGTGGCGCAAGCTGGCGGCTACAGCTCCTGTTAGACCCCTACCCTGGAAACCTCCACATGCCGTGAGTGCAGCCCTAGATAAGGTAAAAAATTATATATATATATATATATATATATATATATATATATATATAATATATAAAATTATATATATATAATTTTGGGTATTCAAGGCCCCTTGCAATTCTGTATGAATTTGATGATTGGTTCTTCCATTTCCTAACAAAAAAAAAGGGACGTTTTAATTTTGACAGGGATTACATTAAACCTGTAGATCACTTTGGAGAGTATTACTATCTTAATAAAATTGTCTCCTAATCTATGAATATGGAATGTCATTTGATATAATTATATGTTCTTTAATTTCTTTCCTCACTGTTTGGTTGTTTTTATTGTACAAACTTTTACTCCTTTTAATTTTTTTTCTTAGTCATGTCCTTGGCATGCAGAAGTTCCAGGGCCAGGGATTGAACCCATGCCACAGCAGTGACAATGCCAGACCTGCTGTACTACAGGGAACTCCTGCTCCCTTTAAATTCATTCCTGGGTGTTTATTCTTCTTTTAGATGCTGTTGTAAATGGAATTAGTTTCTTTTTTATTTTTCTTTTTAGGGCTGTACCTCAGCATATGGAGGTTCCCAGGCTAGGGGTCTAACAGGAGGTGTAGCTGCCGGCCTTTGCCGCAGCCACAGCAACGCGGGATCCGAGCCACGTCAGCGACCTACACCACAGCTCACGGCAATGCCAGATCCTTAACCCACTGAGCGAGGCCAGAGATGGAACCTACATCCTCATGGATGCTAGTCAGATTTGTTTCCACTGAGCCACAAGGAGAAGTCCAGAATTAGTTTCTTAATTTCCTTCTTGATCATTCATTGCTGGTGCATCTAAACACAGCTCATTTTTCGTATGTCGCTTTTTTATCCTGCAGCTTTCCTGAATTCATTTACTAGTTTAGTTGCTCTTTTATGTATGTGTAGATTCTTGGGGATTTTCTACATATAGAATCATGTCATCTGCAAATAGAGGTGTATTTACTTTTTTCCTTTCCAAACTGGATGCCTTTTATTTCTTTTTCTTGAACAGTTGCTCTGGATAAGACTTAATAGCTGGCACACAGTTTCAGTTTGTCCTAATGCTAATGATAATCCGTGTGATTATTTATGGCAATTTGATTGTCAGACTTAGTGTGGTTACTCTTTTTTTCCTTATAATCAGTTAGTATTTTTTGAGGAGATTCTTTGAGACTACGTAAATATCCTTTTCTTCAACAAACTTTCAGTTTATTCATTTATATGACTGTGAACTCATGGTATCCTGTTTTACTGAAAGAATTAACATCATTATTCATTTTGATGCTCAAGTTGTCCAAAATCTGTTTTCTGGGAGCCCTTTCAAATTGGCCTTTGTGCCCTTTAGACACGACTCCATCTGTCTTTAAATACTTTCTTACTTTCTGGCATCACCAGATGTTCTGGTCTTATTTTGTAGTTTTCTTTTAGCGCTGGTTCTGTTGACTGGGGAATGGTATTATGAAACCAAGATCAGAGCGTTAGATGTGCTCATTGTAAGTGGGGTGTTGCTAATGCTAGACTCTCTTACTGGGCAGAGCTAGAGAGTACAGACATATGCTCCCATTTTACATCTGTATTTATTTCTGTATCTATTTCTGTATCTATATATGTTGAAAACTTTAAATTCATACCCATACTTTTAATCCCAGTCCAACATCATAGAGTTCTTCCTAGCTTTCTTTTAATATTTGTGTCCTTAATAATAATGCCCTTGTCTGGTAGTGAGAAACCTGGCTCCCGCTATCTTTAATATTCTTACTTTTTTGCTCAGTCTTTCCATATGAAATAAATCTCTCAGCTCTGCTGCCCCCTTCCCTTTGGAAATGTTCTACTCACCGCTCTCTTGGCTCTGACGTGCTGTGTTGGGCTGTACCCCACTGTGACCTGTCACCCCACGGGCTCTGACTCCTTGCCGGTGGACTCCCTCACGTGGATCCACACCCAGAATCCATTACTTTGTCCCAGTTTGTTCCTGTGGCGCTGCTTGAAAGACCTCCTCACCCTGCTGGGGTTACGACATACCGCACTCCTACATGAATGCCTTCCAAATTCTATCCCTAAGATTGTTGCTCTCCTCACTCCACGTGAGTCAGTATGCTTTTTAAAATAAAGACCAAATAATGCGTATGATATGACTACTCTGTTAGTCGCATCTCACTCTATTAGGAGAGGTATGTTTTGTGGCCCAGAATGTGGTCTACCTTGATGAATATTACATGTGAGGCAGGGAAGTGTATTCAGCAGCACATTGTTGGATAAAGCAGTTTTTAGATGTCAGTTATAACCAGTTGATTGATGACATCATTGAGTTCCACTGTCTCCTTACTAAATTTCTGCCTGCTGGGTCTGTCCATTTCGAACAGAGGGGTGTGAAGTCTCCAACGTCGATACTGGATTCATCTGTTTCTCCTTGCAGTTTTATCAGTTTTGCCCCATGTAGTTGAATGTCTTGTTGTTAGGCACATGCAGATTAAGGATTGCTGTGTCTCCTTAGAGAACGACTCTGTTTTCATTAAGTATTACCATTTTTTATCCCTAATAGCTTCACTTGCTTTGAAGGCTACTCTGACTTAAACTGATATAGCTACTCTTGCTTTCTTTTGATTAGTATTAGCGTAATATATTTTTCTCCATCCATTACTTTCATCTATATATGCCTTTACTGGGGGACAGAGATCCTTTATGACTTGGAGGCACAAGGAAGGCTGCTGGGTCTGTTTCTCAGTCTGTGTTCATTCCGTGAAACCTCACTGAACAGCTCAGCCATAATTTGCACATTTTCCTTTATATGTTATACTTTAACTAAATTCTACTCCAAATCAGGAAGGGAAAAAACATCTGAATTTCAGTTTTTAATTGCTGGAGTAAAGACAGCTATTTTCTTCTCATCTTGTAAAAGCTATAACCATGGCAAGAAATAAAAACATAAATTCTGTGTTTGACACTTGGAGAAATCCGCAGCCCCAGCCACAAGGCAGGAGCAGACAAATGCAGTGACAATAAAAAAATAAGAGGAACCTGTTGAGAGGAGACATTAAGGAATGATCCACAAGTTCAGGGAAGGTCAGTGAAAGGTGAAAGGGACACCCAGTGCAGATACTTTTAGGCAAGAACACAGGTTTCTACAGAATTGGCAAACACCGAGAGCAAAGCAACAGTCTTGTCTGTAACAAGCACAGTACACAGCCAAGTGCCAGTAGCTTCCCGAGACAGGATTCGACCTAAAATATCACAAAACAGGGAATAGAGGGACTGAACAGACCATACACCATATTTGTATAATGCTGTCTGTCGTGAGGCAGGTTGAAGGAGGTTTGGCAGTGAAAGCAGCCTTGCAGAGTGAATCCTCATTAGTTGTAGAGAAGTAAAGGTTAAAAACCCCAATTCTCATATGCAATCTGTGTCATAAGGAGAATACTCACTAACCCGGAGTGTAGTCCTGGCCCATCCCCAATATGAAATTCTTGTAAATATCTGACATGTGAACAGCTCTTCTCTTTCAGAAATGAATAATAAAGCAGGACAGAATCAGCACCAGATGAAAATTTGACCAAGCATGTAGCCCTGCAGTTTTCAGAAAATTAGTGAGAAATATCACCTTTTAAACATTATTGTTATTATTAATTATATAGAAGGAGATAGGAAGCAAAGCCATGTATGTGTTATCTTAAGCTTTGATACAGAAGGCAGGATTTGTCTCCCACTAAGACTCATGGGACGAGGCATTTCCCAAATGTAGGAAGGGGATTCAAGTCTCAGGCAGTCAGAAAGAGTAAAAATACCGCTGTGTGTGGAGGTATATGGGGAGAAATGCATGTGCACACATAGAGCTTGGTCTCCTTTTCACTGAACTCAACAGTTATCAGGCTCTGTTTAAGTAAACCAGGCTTTATTTTCTGCTGTATGGAAACTTAGAACATGATCTTTCTGCCCAGACACTGATTTTGAACTCTTCAACCTAGTTTAAGCAAACATCTTAACAGAAGTGAAGGTGTGACATACTTCCTTGTTCTTAGCCTCCCCTTTTCTTTGTTGGCCTTCTTCTTTTCTACATGAAATATGAATGTCCTAGTCCTGCTTTCCTTTTTTCATTGTGTCCATTTTTAAAAAGGAAAAATAAGGCAAAGTACTTGTATCTGTAGCATGATTTTTCTAGAATGGTCTTCCAGTCAAGAGAAAAGGATCATGATTAGAGGTCTTTGAAAGAGTGCTATTTCTTTCTCTTACTGAAGCTTTACTAATGTTGGGGCCAGGGAGGATTTATTAGATGTTCCGCTGTTGGCAGGGAGGCTACCTGGCACCAGCTGGTTCCTTCATGAACATTTCAAGGTTCAGTTAAGCAAAAGGGAACCCTTTATTTAAGCTATAGAATTTCTTATCAAAAATCATTTTAAAAAGTCTTGGAGTTCCTATCATGGCTCAGTGGTTAACAAACCCGACTAGTATCCAAGAGGACGCAGGTTCGATCCCTGCCCTCACTCAGTGGGTTAAGGATCTGGCATTGCCGTGAGCTGCGGTGTAGGTCGCAGAGGCGGCTTGGATCTAGCATTGCTGTGGCTGTGGTGTAGGCCGGCAGGTACAGCTCCGATTTGACCCCTAGCCTGAAACTTCTATATGCTGCAGGTGTGACCCTAAAAAGCAGAAAAAAAATCATTTAAAAGTCTTGAATTCTTTTATTCCCAAGAGTAGGATTGAATGGAATGAATAACAATATTCTATGAAGTAATGCCATTTGTAGCCCCGAAGGTTTAGCAGATTCAAATTAGGGAGGTTCCAATGGAGTTCCTTCTTCTGCTTCTCTGTGCTCAGTCTATATTGTAATTTGGCCTCAGAAACTATTCTCAGTCCGTAACTTGTAAAAACGGAGACCGCTGTGAAAGGATCTCTTCATTTCTTTCTCTTTTTATCGAATTAACCATTCATCCCTGAATCCAGGACATAAAGATGATTAAGAGTCTATTCCTCTCCTTCAAAAGTATGTGAAGATAGATTTGTAATTAACTACTATTCAGCGTGTTAAGTGCCATAAAAGTAGGGCATTCAGGATGCCATGTGGACACAGAAACGGCACTACTGGATTCTCATGTTTAAAGGATAAGTACAAGTCCCCTAATTTGAGAAAAGAAAGAAAAAGCACCTCAGTGAAAGGAAATTGTTAAAATTATTATTGAATGTACTTGTATGTATTAGCTATCTTTCAGTGTTTATCTCAGTTAAGTACATTTACCTTTGAATAGAAATGACTTAGTATTCTTGCCTGATAAGTGTCCTGAAGTAAAATGGTATGATTTCTTAATCATTCTACATGATTTTCTCTCCAGGAAATCGAAGCCCTCATGATAAATTTGCTATATTTATACTGCTTTCTATAATAACAAGAGGTTCCTGTTTCACAGTTACTAAATATTCCCAATTCAGTTCACATTACAATCTGTCTTGTCCAACTTCACTCAAAAGCCAGTACAATGAAACATTTCTTTTTCTTGAAAACAGCATTGGAGGGGCAAGTCATGCTTCTGAGCTGATTAATATTTTTTCTTCTGATTTAGGAAATATTATTAGTAACATTTGTCAGTAGTTTCTAGCACAAGACTAGTGAACTCTCCAGGAATCCAGTCTGAGATTTGCGAAGCTGCCAAAATATTTTGACGAATGAGAATATGTAAACATACATATTATCAACTGTTCCATGTTTGTGCTTTAGAGATAATGAATCTCTACTGGGCCACAGGAGCCCAGTGGGATTGAAGAGGTAAATTTCAAAATCGAGATTCCTTCCTGTATTAGCATATCTGGCAGGAGTTGTGTTTTCTTTGCGTATGAAACTATCACATCATTGTTTCTCAAGGGGGGATGCTTTTTATATTATTAAAAATAATAGGAGAGATTGGATTAAGATGGCAGAATAGAAGGACTGGAGCTCAACTTCTCTCCCAAAAAACAGCAAAACTACAAACAAATGCCGAGCAGCCTTCAACCAAATGGACTGTAAACTTCCAAAAAAGATATTCTACTCCAGAAGACAAAGAGGAGACCACATCAAGAGGTAGGAGGGGCGATTACGCGATAGAAGCAACCCCATACCTCCTGGGTGGGAAGCCCCACAGACTGGAAAGTAACTGCATCACAGAGACT
>PVHT021183583.1:1431475-1542034 GCA_004024745.2 Catagonus wagneri
ACCTAAATGCCCACCGACAGAGGAGTGGATAGGGAAGATATGGTACATACACATAATGGAATATTACTCAGCCATTAAAAGGAACGGAATAACATTTATAGCAACATGGATGAACCTAGAAATTATCATACGAAGTGGAACCAGTCAGACAATTAGACAGCAACACCCAATGCTACCGCTTACATGTGGAAACTAAAGAAACACAATGAACTTCTTTGAAGAACAGACAATGACTCACAGATTTTGGAAAACCTTGGTTTTTCAAATAAGACAATCTGGGGGGTGGGGGGATGCACTGTGGGTTTGGGACACAAAATCTATTGTATTGACTTATGATCTTTGTACATCTATAACTGAAATAAAATTCATTGTTAATTAAAAAAAATTTATTGGAAAAAAAAATTAAAAATAATAAATTACATAACAAAATAAATAACAGCAGGCCAAGCATGGACCAATGGTGAAATTTTGTCACGAACTAAGGATTATGATTAATCCAATTCTGTGCACTTGAGCATACTTGGAAAGAGGATAAAAAGAAAGGAGGAGGGAGGGAGGGAGGAAGAAACGAAGGAAGGAAAGGAAGGAAGGATTATAGAGTTTACAGTGAGTTTACAGGAAGGAGGAATAAATTAGATTTGAGCTTAGAATGAAATTTGAATTCACAACCAGGGGTTATAAGACTAATCTTTTAACCCTTGGAATGTGTGTGTGTGTGTGTGTGTGTGTACACATATGTATATGTATATGTTTACACTTTAAACAAAACTATATATACATACGCACATAGATTTTGAAGAAAACAGTGAGCAAAAGCAGCACCTTATTTTTTTTTTATTTTTTTGTCTTTTTTGCCTTTTATGTAGAGCCGCACCTGCGGCATATGGAGGTTCCCAGACTAGGGGCCTAACAGGAGCTGTAGCCACTGGCCTTCGCCACAGCCACAGCAACGCGGGATTCGAGGCGCGTCTGCGACCTACACCACAGCTCACGGCAACGCCGGATCCTTAACCCACTGAGCAAGGCCAGGGATCGAACCTGCAGCCTCATGGTTCTTAGTCGGATTCGTTAACCACTGAGCCACGAAGGCAACTCCCAAAAGCAGCACCTTAAAGTCTGCAGTGCTCATAATGTGGTATTCGTACCTATTTCTGGAGATTGTTTAAAATTCTCTTATTTTGAAAGAACGTTTTGAGTTAAATCAGCAGTTGTCACTTCACAGCCTACAGGCCAGATCTGACCTGCCACTTGTTTTTGTAATAAAGTTTTATTAGAACACACTGCACTCTTTCCTTTACGTATTGTCTGTGTCTGCTTTCACACTACAGCAGCAGAGTTGAATAGTTGGGAAAGTGTCTGTGTGGTTCACAAAGCATAAAATATTTACTCTCTGGCGTATTATAGACTCAGATGCCAACCGCTAAATTAATCCTCAGTTTTAGCCCTTCACAAATTATGTATCTTTTTATAATCTACTCTAATGAGCTTTGTAAGGCTAATGTATTTGTTCTGTTGAAAATTGCTTTGATCTCTGATTTTTTTTCCCAACTTTTACCTACTTGTAGAAAAATTTGAAAAAATCTGTTTAGCTTTAACAGATTCACTTGTTAAAATTTTGTCATATTTGCTTCTTTTCTATGTACTTGTGCACACACATGTGCTTTTTTTTCCTTTGCTGTTCAGTTATTTGAAAGTTGCAGATATTATGCTCCTTCAGCACACATCTCTAATAAGAGCATTTCCTACATAACCCATTCTTTGAAAATTTAAATTCACATGTACAGGCTTTTTGTTTATATGTAAGGACTTTTTAACTGTCATTTCTATAGCATCGTGTTCCAACATGTGTTCTCATTTATTTTTTATTTATTTATTTATTTATTTATTTATGTCTAAATGCATTATCTAGGGCCGCACCTGTGGCATGTGGAGGTTCCCAGGGTAGAGGTCTAACAGGAGCTGTAGCTGCCGGCCTTCGCCACAGCCACAGCAACGTGGGTTCCAAGCTGCATCTGCAACCTGTACCACAGCTCACGGCAACGCCAGATCCTTAACCCTCTGAGCAAGGCCAGGAATTGAACCCACAACCTCATGGTTCCTAGTTGGATTCGTTAACCACTGAGCCACGACGGGAACTCCCATGTGTTCTTATTTATAAATGAGGATTCCGAGTATAGTAATTTTAAGTATAATGCATTATACGTGTATACGTGTCTGTTGCATATAGCCTGAATAACACCCACCCCCCCCAAAAGGTTCCCATGTCCTAATCCCTGAAGTTGTAAGTACGTTACCTTCCGTGGCAAAAGGGACTTTGTAGGATTTCCCATCGTGGCACAGCGGTTAACGAATTCGACTAGGAACCGTGAGGTTGCGGGTTTGATCCCTGGCCTTGTTCAGTGGGTTAAGGATCCAGCATTGCCGTGAGCTGTGGTGTAGGTTGCAGACGCAGCTCGGATCTGGCGTTGCTGTGCCTGTGGTGTAGGCCGGCAGCTACAGCTCTGATTAGACCCCTAGCCTGGGAACCTCCATATGCTGCGGGTGTAGCCCTAAGTAAATAAATAAATAAATAGGACTTTGTAGATGTAATTAAGGAATTTTAAATGAGATTATCCTGATTACCTGGGTGGGCCCCATGTAACCACAAGGGTCCTTATGGGGGGGGGGGGCTTTTGCTGGGAAATGTCCTGGCTGGACCATCCAGTTTCATTTGGTTTATTTTCTACTCTCTGTATAACTGCAAGCAATAGTATTGCTAAGCTTTCTGTTACAATTTTATAATGATCCCCCTTCCTCTAGTTTCTAGTCATTTTGTAAAACCTGCATGGATAGTCTCTCCTCCAAGTCCACAACCTGTTCTCAGTTCCTATCGATTTAGGCTTTTACCGCCTTCTCCTTAAAGTTCCTCCAGCTACCTCCTACTGCCCAGTTCCAATACTCCGGCCACATTTTGGTATTTGCTACAATATGACCCCACCCCTGGCACCAAAATCTGTATTAGTTACCTACTTAGCCATAACAAATTACCCTAAAATTTAGGGTAGTTAGCTTAAAATGACAAACATTATCTCACAGTTTGTGTGGATGAGGAATCCAGGTACCGTTTATCTAGAGTGGGTCAAAGTCTTTCATGAGATTGTGGTCAAAGCGTGAGCCAGGACTACGGTCGTCTCAGGGCTCAACTGGGAGAAGATCCCTTCCCAAACGCACTCCTGCCAGTGCTGACAGGCCTCGGGGCCTCCTGGCCACCGGCTGGAGACACTGGTTCTTTTGCCACTTGGGCCTCTCCGTAAGGCAGTTCACAACATACAGCAGGCTGCCCTCCAATCAAATAAGCGAGAAAGGGCCCCCAAGACGGAAGAAAGAGACTTTCTGTGACCCAGTCTGGGAAGTAGCATCCCATCACTTTTGTCATATTCTAGATGTTAGACGCAGGTCACTAGATCCAGCTAACACTGAAAGGAAGGGGATTACACAAAGTTGTGACTGCCCGAGGCAAGGGTCCTGGGGGCCCAATTGTGGGGAATGTGGCCACACTTTTAGCACAGAAATAATTTAGAAAAAGTTTAGTTTTCTCAGTAAGATAAGCCAGATTCAGAATTTGGCCTCTTAGCATGTCTCACACTTTCTCCTGGAACTTGTAGAAGCTTGACTATGTGAAACCTTTGGGAAACTTGTCTTTCTAGAAAGTCAGGTTTCTGGATAGATTTACTCCATTTAGAACCAAATCTTAATGTTTTGGTATAAAATTCTTCTGCATTTGATGACACGTTTCTTTACCTTCTTTTTTTTTTTGTCTTTTTGCCTTTTCTAGGGCTGCACCCGCGGCATATGGAGGTTCCCAGGCTAGGGGTCTAACAGGAGCTGTAGCCACCAGCTTACGCCACAGCCACAGCAACGCGGGATCCGAGCCGCGTCTTCAACGTACACCACAACTCACGGCAACGCCGGATCCTTAACCCACTGAGCAAAGCCAGGGATCAAACCCGCAACCTCATGGCTCCTAGTTGGATTAGTTAACCACTGAGCCACGACAGGAACTCCCCGTTTCTTTACCTTCTTAAGTGAGTTAGTGATCGTAATTTGAAATTTAATGTCAAAGAAAATTATTGTATGCCTTATAAAGAGAAAATACCTATCTTCTCTCAATTATAAAATATAGAACTATTGGCCCCTTTCTTAAAGAACTCTGGGCTTGCTGTCCGCTGTTTATAATGTCTCTGCCCTCCTTTACTTAACCTGTCACAGCTAGTAGTACTTGCCCATTGCTTTCCTGTTCACTGTATCTATAATTGCTACAGGTTGAAACCAAATAACTGATGATGGTTAAACCTTTATGTAAAGGAAAAGGAACCTTTAGAGGATGGAAGTTAATGTCATTGACATCCATTTTAGCTGCATGGAGACTTTTCTTTACACCCTAATTGTAAATTGATGCTGTGGGTGATGCCGTGGTAGCACGTGAAGCGGTACTGGGCATAGCAGTTTCCAACTAGTCTCCCAAGAAACCCTAAAGTGGCCTGAAGACAAATAACAAGAATGATGCATTGCTTGCTTCAGCCAACCTTCAGAACTTCTTCTCTCTTGGATATTTGAAACTTCACAGGCAGCTTAGGCAAATTGTCCTCCCTTCTCTAGCTCTGTATTCTAGGTAATGCCATAACTGAAGACTTGACTTATAATGGAGTTAATTAGCCTTACTCCAGAAATTTGAATCTGACTTTCATCTACAAACCCAAAGCAGCAAATAACAATTTCCTTTTCTATTTGAATTACGTCTTTAGAACTGGTATCTGTTACCAGACAAAGCCTCTGAAATGAAAGCATACCGTCACTACCACAAGTAAAAACTGTAAAGCAATGCTAAATATGCAGAGCTCACATTTTCACATGCGTTTCTCCTAGACCTTATTTAGTGCTTTGCTCTGTGAGAGGATCAAGAGCAGTGCGGTAACCTTTATAAACTGTTAGACACAGGCCAGGCGGCCTGCCGGAGAGGGCAGGGTGGAACCGAGAAAGTAGTCCTTGTGGTGTTCAGGCTTTGAGAAACTTCCCTCAGAATCACCAAACATTAGAGCTTGGAGGGGAGAGGTTTAAAAACCCCTCAGTCCTTTTTCCCTGTCTCTAGTCTTTTGCAAATAATGAACAGTACAGCTAAAGGTTATGGGAAGCACACGTCTCTCCTGCTTATCCGTTTCCTCTGCATAACATAGAATTTCTTTTCCAGTAGTAATGTGTTCCTCTATTCAGCGGTCTCATAAACAGGAGTTCCCAGCCTCTGCAAAGCTTCCAGTTTATTCACATGGACTTCAGAGCATATGCATACCTGCCCCTCGTGTTGCCTTAAAACTAAGTATTGTTGGGTCCTTTAGTTGTAGCACCTCTTCTCCTTTTCTGTGTCCAGCCTTGTAAAGACCACCAAACTAGAGCCCCCAAACCCATCTGTCACCACTGAAACCGTATACGTGAGGATGCAGAAGCTGGTGTAGGAAGAGTAGATGACTCAGCAGAGAGGAAGACAGCCAAGTTTATATGCCTGGAAAAAAAAGGGGGGGTTCAAGCAAGCAAAGGGAACAGAAACAAGCCAGCTCACCCTGAACCCCACAGAAGTTCAGGAATTTAAACACATCATGTATTCCAAATGGGGGGGCGGTGAGGTCTGATACTGAAAACGGGGGGATTGAGCATCTGCGTGAGCAGATAGACTTCAGATCACCCGCCTTCCCCACGCCACGCTGTGCCCAGTGGCTTCTTCTCAGTCTTCTTTGCCGGTTCTCTCCTCCCTGACTTCTTAATGTTAGAATGTCCCCATGTCGCAGTTTCCAGTCCTCTGCTCTTCTCTCTCTACCCGAGCACCTGGGTTATCTCAGCAGGTATCGTGTTTGAAATGCCATCTATAAGCTGATGATTCTCAGATTTCTATATCCCAGCCCACACCTCTTCCATGAGCTCTAGGTTTGTATATTTAATCGGCTACTTGACGTTTTCATTTATTGTCTAACGGACACCTCAAGTTTAACACTTCTAAAATTAAACTATTGCTCTTCCCCTGAAAATCTGCTGTATCCAGAACCTTTCCCAACTGAGTCGATGGCATCTTCATAGTTCCAGCTGGACATATCCTTGGAGTCCCCCGAGTCCCCTCTGCTCTCTCACATTCCACCTCCAGTCTGTTAGCAAGTAGGAAAAACTCCGCAAGCCTGCCACTTCTCACCTGCTCCACGCTACCTGCTCGTCACCCTGTCTTGTCTGGGTCACTGCTGTTGCCACCACACCTCTGTCTTTGGCCCCCTGTGGTCCGAACAGAGAGTTAGGATGACCCTTTTAAAGTGGAAGTTCGATCCTGGTACAGCTAAAGATTATTTGAAGTACAAATTGGTAGCTTACCATCTCACTGCACTGCACAAATTACTTAATTTCTCTGTGCCTCAGTTGCTTCATCTGTAAAAAGAGAAGCCCTCCCTCAGGAGATTGTGGGACCCGTACGCAGCACTAACCTGATGCAGAGAAAATAATTACGTACAGCGGCTGTTCTTATGATTTTTATTTCCACTGCACCCTCCAAATCAGAAGCCTGCTTTTGTTTCCTTGTTGTTCCTTCAGTGCTTGAGTTGGGAGGGTTCTGTAGGACATTTGGCTTCTGAATACCTCGCCCATTTCTATCAAGCAAAATCCTCAGTTCATTAGAACCAGAGAATAGTTTGTCCAGAAATACTGTTCCTTTAACCAGAGGAAATTCCATTCCTAAGTTTGCTGTTTTCATAAGTGAGGCCATCCTTGGTTTCCTGAACTAAGTAGGAATTGTTTCGTCAGTAGAAAGTATTCTTTTTGTCAGTACCGTAGTTTCTAACTTTTGAAGCATTTGTTCCCTAAAGGATAATGAAAGGAAACAGCTTCCTACTTATTTTTTGAATGTGCCTTTTGTCTGGTGTCTTATCCTGACCCCTTTTTGTTCTTTTATTAAATTTGTGACATGACACACTTAGGACTTTTCCCCCCCTCACAGAAGCCTTACCTTTCTGGAACTGTCAATACCTAGAAGACACTTAAAATAGTTAATTTTCCCACTTGTATTTTCTTTATGCCTTGTTGGTTTTTACGACAAGCCAAAAAGAGATTGGAAAATTTAGCCATAAGATTTGCTAATAGTAACGAAGTGCAAAGAGCATGGTCTGACAGGAGAGTCTGAGCCTCACGCTGCCACTGGGTGACTCTGTGAGCCCCCGGGCTTACGCTGAACCTTCTGCTTGAATTCCAGCAGAAGAGGCTAAGAGAGAGGAGATTCAGTTTCTGAGAGGAAGGGAGGAATATAAGTTGCTTGGGGACCAAACCCACCAGCAATGGGAGAGGCCCTGGGGCAGACAGACTTGCACTGGTTCGGTGGAAATGCCGGGGCACAGGACCCAGGCCTGAGCAGCTTAAGCCCCAGGGGCTTGGAGGGTGGGGACTGGGCCTCAGTTCCCAGAATAGATGAGGGAAAAAGACAGTCGAGAATCAGGTAAAAAGCAAAAAAAAAAAAAAAAACCATAAAAAAATGTGTTCCTGCTTGGGATATGGTGTCTTGTTGCTCCACAGACAGTACAGACAGGAAGCAAATGTTAGCATGGTGTCCAGACACTTCTACATCCAAAAGCTGGAACAATACTACAATTATATTTCAGTAGAAATTGGGGAAGGGGGTGAAGAAAGCTGGAATGATTTCTAGATGTGGTGCTGGTAAAGCAAACATGAATCTTACATGCAGTTTCTTCAGAAAGCAGCGAGGCCGGCCCTCCAGTGACCTGGGACTATCTGAGGGTAGGAAGGAGATGGTGGCAGCTTTTGAGACACTTAGCAGCTGCCTTGTTGTTATCCTGCACCCACCTCAGCCTCCAGTGCGCTGCTTCTTTCAGGAAATATCCTATCCTCAAGTCTGATATCCCTGCTTTAATTCAGGCTACAGTCTAGCACAGACCCCAGAAAATGGACCAGGTTAATAGGAAATGCAGAGAAAGAAACAGGAAAAAAAGTACATCCATTCTCTGAATCTCAGAAGAAATGCTGCTGCCTTTAGAAGTGGATCAGTTATAACCAAATAAAAGTCTTTTAGAGGAGTTCCTTTTATGGCGCAGTGGTTAACGAATCCTATTAAGAACCATGAGGTTGCGGGTTCGATCCCTGGCCTTGCTCAGTGGGTTAAGGATCTGGCGTTGCCGTGAGCTGTGGTGTAGGTCACAGACGCGGCTCGGATCCCGCGTTGCTGTGGCTGTGGTGTAGGCCGGCGGCTACAGCTCCAATTAGACCCCTAGCCTGGGAACCTCCACATGCTGCGGGTGCGGCTCTAAAAAATGACAAAATGGCATAAAAAAAAATTCCTTTAGGTTTGCAGGCTTTAGTGTTCACTAGGTAGAACATTTCTTTGTGCTCTGAGGGGCTGACTCTCTTCCCAATAACAATCCATAGTTTCTTACCATAGTTTCTTTTCTTTTTTTTCTTTTTTGTCTTTTTTAGGGTTGCACCCACAACATATGGAAGTTCCCAGGCTAGGGGTCGAATCAGAGCTGCAGCTGCCGACCTGCACCACAGCCACAGCAACTCGGGATCCTAGTCACATCTGTGACCTACGCCACAGCTCGTGGAAACACCAGGTCGTTAACCCACTGAATGAGGCCAGGGATTGAACCTGCATGGATACTAGTCGGGCTCGTTACCCCTAAGTCACAACGGGAACTTCCTTAACATGGTTTCTGAGCCCAGCAGTTATCAGACTGTTACGGATGGAGACCTTCTTCACTCTTCGTTGGCGTGAATATTCCCAGCTTATTTTTACTGTTGTATGACAGTGCTGAAACATACGTCTTGTACTTAAAGTGTGTGTGTGTGTGAGTGTGTGTGTGAGTGAAAGAGAGAGAGCAAGCCCAGTAAATTCCTAAGCTACTGGCTTAATTTGTTCAATTTTGTTATTGAAGTATAACATACATACAGAAAAGTATACAAATCACAGCTCAACAAATGGTCGTAAATGAACACACCTTTATGATCACTACCCGTATCAAGACAGAAAATTACCAGCATCCTGGAAGCTTCTCTCATCCCCTTTCCCAATCACTGCCACCCCCTCCTCCCCAGAGTAAACAGTTTCCTGATTTCCAACATAAAAGAGTTGTTTTGCCTATTTTTGAGCTTTAAAATCTTTAAATGGAGACATGTTGTATATTACTGTTGGGTAACTTGCTTTTCCCCCTCGTCATTATGTGTTGGGATTCATCTATGTTGCTGGTGCAGTAGCAGCTCATTTTTTAAATCCCAGTGCAGTATATCATTGCATACATTAACCACACTCACTTATTCTGATGGCGCTGCCCTGGGGTGCCGCTGTCGTCATAAACCAATTATCTGCGAATGAGGGTCTGTTTCTGGACTCTTCATTTTGTTTCATTGATATGTTTATCTATCCTTGTGCCAAAACCTTCCTGTCTTGATTATAGCTGTATTTTTATATGTATAGCTGTATAATGTAACTCAATTATAGCTGAATAGTAGTAAGTCAGTATCTGAGAGGATAAGTTTTTCCAGTTTCTCTTTCTTTTTAAGATGACATTGATTATTCTTGGCCCGATGCATTTCCATATAACTTTGGCAGTCAGTGTGAAAACACCCCTCCCCTTTTGCCAAAAAAGCATGCTAGAATTTTTATTGGGAACCCTTTGAGGAAAACGGACATCTTTACTATATTGAATGTGACAGTCCTTGAAAGTGGAATATCTCTCTATTTAGTTGGCCTTTAATTTCTCTCAATAATGTTTTATAGTTTTCTATATAAAAATCTTTTTAAAAACTATTTTCTAATTATTGCTGCTATTAGAAATATAATTTTATATATTGAAAAGAGTAACACGTTTTTAATTATAGGATTTTGAGGCTAAAAGTATGTATCATTTTAAGAACCATCTAATATTCAGTTTATTAGGGGAATATCGGGTGCATTAGGAAGCGTAAAGCTGGATTAAATCCAGAGTTTGTAAGGTTGGACGTTTCAGAAGGAAACCAGGAGGAGCCTGTTCCTGAACTGTATACATTCTGTGTTAGTTGCTTCAGAGAGCCGGCCTGGGGCTCGCTTTCTCTCCCAGCCAGCCCGCACTTGGGAGCACCCAGGCACCCAGGCAAGTGTGGAGCAGGAGGGATCAGAGCCAGCAGGGGGTTCACTCAGTCCGTAAACTCTGGCCGCTCTTGCACTGACAGGCTTCCCTCCCAATCGCAGACTTGGCAAGAACGCAGTGAACTGTCCGTCATCAGGAATGGCAGGCGTCCCGAAGTGACACTGACAGTACCTGTTTCCTTACACTCATACTTGGCTTTGTTTTTCCAGGTCTATAAAGGAGAATTTCAGCTACCTGAATTTCTTAAAGAAAAACCTCAGGTACGGTATCTGCTTCCTCCTCTTGATGTAAAATAACCAATGGGATCTCCCACTGAAGTGATCTTTTTAAAAGAGTTAATAATATGTGCTGGTGGGGGAAAGACTGGCTTCTGGTAATTATTGGTTTAACAGTCATTTTATGCAGTCTTAATCTCAGAGGGTTCAGTGTCTTCTAAAACTGGGGAAGTATTTTACTAAAATCTGATTGCTTGGGGTCACTCACGAGCCACACAGTATTCCACATGTAAGGGACCGTCTTTGGTGAATCTCAACCAGCCTTCTGATATCTAACTTGAAATAAAAATGTACAGCCACTCTTTGTTCTTATTACGTGTACACCCGTGGCCTTATAAGTTTTCTCACTTGGAGCCTAGCAGACTTGTGAATGCGTTGTATACACAGCCATTGGCCCTCAGCTGCTAAGTCCCCCAAGCTGGGAATGGATGATATAAGTTTGAAGCTTATAACTCTTACTTTGACAAAATTAATTAAAACAGATACAGAGTTATCCTCATACTGTCACTTACTTGGCTTCCAGTATTTTTTCTTGAACTGAAGAGAAATAGGTGGTATGGGAGTTCCTGTCATGGCTCAGCAGAAATAAATCTGACTAGTGTCCATGAGGATGCAGGTTCGACCCCTGGCCTCGCTCAGTGGATGTAAGGATCCAGCGTTGCCGTGAGCTGTGGTGTAGGTCGCAGATGCAGCTCGGATCCCGTATTGCTATGGCTGTGGTGTAGGCCAGTGGCTATGACTCCAATTCAACTCCTAGCCTGGGAACCCACATATGCCACAGGTGCGGCCCTAAAAGACAAAAAAGAAAAAAGAAGTAGGTGGTATGGCCAGGGTGTCCTGCGTGAGCACCACCTGCCATTCCTATGCAGTAGAGGGGAGAAAATCAGTGACTACTGCTGGAGCCCTGCAGACTTCCTGTCTAGCATGGTGATGAAACACGTCGCCTCCAAGCTGCTGCTATCAGTGATTAGCTTCTTAATAGGAAACAAAGACTCAGCACTGAACTGTTTCTGAAAATGATCCAGATGTGGATTGTTAAGGGGAACCTCACAGACTCCCTGTGAAGTCATCGTAATAGGCTTCTAAGAGCAGCGGCAGCTCCCACTTGGGTTGAAGGTTCTGTCTTCTCAGATCCTCGTCTGATAATAGACATCAATAATTGATACATATTTTAAACTACTTTCTTTCATGGTATATGCTTATAAACACATTTAATTTTTATCTGTCCATTCATTTCATTTATTCAGCAAATGCCTACTGAATTTCTTTTATGTATGAGAAATTGGAAAGTCCTTAGAGTCAGAGGAGACAAAAAAAGATCTTCTCAAGGAACTCCTGATCTGTCCAAAAGACTCTGACCACCTTTTGCAGACAAGAGGGCACAGGAGCTCTGAGGCTTGGCTGGGGTGTGCCAGATGTGCCGGAAACCTGGACAGGTTCATGAACAGGTTGTCGCTCACAGGCTAGGGCAGCTGGAGCCAGAGAATAGTCCAAGAGACGGGGTCTTGAAGAAATGTCAAATCCCAAAAGCTTCTTTATGTAATAAGTCTGAAGGAGCCAACAGGGGAATTTGAAACTAAAACTAAAGGGACACCACTGCTTCACAGCATACATAGAATTCATTTCCAGGTAAATGATAGACCTTAATGTGAAACGCAAAATAATAACGTTTTTAGGAGACAATAGAGAATATCTTCATGACTTTAAAAGGGAAGGATTTCTTCAACAAGTTGCAAAAATTTACATTAATTTTAAAATGGATAAGTTGGATTACATTAAAATTGAGAATGTTGGAGTTGCCGTCGTGGCAAAGCGGTTAACAAATCCGACTAGGAGCCATGAGGTTGCGGGTTCGATCCCTGGCATCACTCAGTGGGTTAACGATCCGGCATTGCCGTGAGCTGTGGTGTAGGTCACAGACACGGCTCGGATCTGGCGTTGCTGTGGCTCTGGCGTAGGCTGGTAGCTACAGCTCCGATTCGACTGCTAGCCTGGGAACCTCCACATGCCATGGGTGTGACCCTAAAAAAACGACAAAAGACCAAAAAAAAAAAAAATTGAGAATGTTTACTTACTAGAAAGCATCGTAAAGACAGTAAAAACCAAAGACTCATTGGTGTAATGTAGAGAATTCCTACAAATAAACAAGAAAATAATAAAAAAATGGGCAAAAGGTTTATTAATAGGCACTTTAAGCCCCTTGCTCTCGTTAGTTTCATTTAATGCATCACACACATACTTGGAAAGGGCCCTTGAAGGCTTTTATTTAACTTGTAGTAAGCGAGAAAACTGAAGCCCACAGAACCCTCCGGATTGATTTTTAACTAGAATTGCTCACAGGACTCAGAAAAACGCCGTACTTAAGGTTACAGCTCTATTATAAAGGATACAATTCCAGACCAACTAAATGTCCACATAGGACAAGGCCTGGGAGACGCAGACGCAGAGCTTCTGTGCCGCTCCTCCCCGGGGAGCAGGGGGGCTCGCCCCCACGCACATCACTGAGTCTGCCAGCCGGGATGCGCCACCGAACTTTGGCATCTAGAGTTTTCATTGAAGTTTAATTACATGGGCATGACTGGTTGACTTGCTGGCCACATGGCTGAACTCGGTCCCCAGTCACCGTCCCCTCCCAGAAGCTGTGCTGGCTCAGAGCCCCTACCCTCTGGTCACAGGGTTGGTCTTCCTGGTGACCGGCCCCCATCTCTTAGCATAAACTCAGGCGTGATCCAAGGGGCTCATGAATAACAGAGATGCTTCTCTTACCTGGGGAATTCCAAGGATTTAGAGCTGCCCTATCAGGAACCGGAGCGAAAAGCCAGTCATCTCCGCTATTATAAAAGCAGGCTGAATTCTTTAGAAAGTCTCTGATCAGAGCCTCAGGCTGCACCTGGTGGATATTCCCACGAGCATAGTCACATGGCACGCTGACCCCTTTAACACATCTTCTGCTTCCTTCCACAGACTGAGCAAATGGAGTAGCAGAGCCCGGAACCCCTTACATACGTGAGGTGAGGCTGGGGGACATAGCCGAGTCTTGGGGTTTCCCTGTTTGGGCTCTTGTAGGAGGCAGCGTGGCTGGGGGGAGAGCACAGCTCTGGAGTCACTTTGCCTGGGCTGGAACCTTGGCTTTGTGTGGCACTGAGCCGATTACTTGACTTCTCTGTGTCTTAGTTTCCTCATCTGTAAAAGGAGCACAGTATTAATAAGAGAGAGGGAGTAAGAGGTGACCACAGTAGCGTCTGCCGGGAGCTGGGCACCGCAGAGTAAGCGCTCAGACAGTGCTGTTATTTTCAGTATGAGGAGGGGTTTAAAATGTAAAATATTTTGCCTCTTCTCTCACTGCCCTGTGCTGCTTCTCTGTGCTGGATGTGCAAATGTTTTTGCACTAATGTTTGCAGGGGTTGGTTGGTTGGTTTTTCTAATCCTCCCTTGCTGATATTAATGTGTTACAACATCTTACGTTTGTAACCTACGGTGTCTCCTTATAGTTAAGGGCTACAGTGTGAGACAGGCCTTATAAGCTCCTTTTGTGTCTGAGTAATTAGTCATCAGGTACGTGTTCAGGGATACCAGGCAGATAATGGCAAAGCTGGTTTCTGGACCTAGACCTCCCGATCTGGCTGCTCAGACCTCACCGCCCCCCACCCCCATACTTTCTTAAGATTTTGTTTTGCTCGGAATGATGAAGTTATGCCTTAGGTCATTTCAAACTCAAAAGGCTTGCTTGCCTTTTTTTTTTTCTTTTTTTGTGGCTGCACCTGCAGCATATGAAAGTTCCCAGGCCAGGGGTTGAATTGAAGCTGCAGCTGCCAGCCTACACCACCACCTCAGCAACACCGGATCCGAGCTGCATCTGCAGCCTACTCTGCATCTTGTGGCAATACCGGATCCTTAACCCGCTGAGCAAGATCAGGGATCAAACCCGCATCCTCACAGACCCTATGTCAAGTTCTTAACCCACTAAGCCACAATGGGAACTCCCATTTTAAAATCTGATTCTTTTTAATCTTATAGTTTTGTTTGCTGTTTTATTTTCATTTTATGTAATAACCATGTATTGAGTGCATGCTCTATAGACCAGGCATAATATATGTACAATATATAAATGATACGTGATATCTATAGTACCTATGATAAGTGTATTTATTCATATATGTACATATATGAATTATTTCATTCAAGTTTCAAACCACTGTGGCAAGTAATTGGTATTGTTCCTGTTCTACTGATGAGAAACCTGAGATTGGGTAATTTGATTTGAATAGGAGATTTTGATGACTTGCTGTGCAATGGTGGATTATAGTAGAAAAAGCACATGACCAGTGCTAGAAACCATGTCAAAATCACGGATGGCAGTGCGCTAATAATATTCAGAGGTTTCAAGATTTATGATTGCCTTTTTGCTAATTAGCAAAAGCTGAATGTAAACTTATACTCTGCTGGCATACGTGTATGCAGCAGTTCTCAGGCCTGGGATCGTTTTGTTTATCCAAAAGACTTTGCAAAGAATAGGTAATTCCCTCCTCAAAACATTTAGAGAGGGAGCCATCACCGAGCAGCTGTTTTACAAGACAGACTGCTGTTGTCAGTTGACTCCAGCCTCGAGTGCCTCCACAGCCGCATTTCATCCTTGTTTGCTTGTCAAGTCCTATAGGTGCCCACTTGCAATGAGAAAAGAGTCAGAAGAAGCAAGGGAGACATCTGAGCATCTCAAGAGAAATACTAGTCTTTCTTTTTATCTTCTGGATCCCTTTGGCATATGGACGACAGTCCCTGTGTTTTCTAAAGCTTCCTTTAAAGAATCTTACTTTCCACTTTTTCACATTGAGAGTCAGCATGTTAGACCCCTGGGCCTTTGATGTCCAGTCAGAGCCCCTGCGCAGCTTCAGTCGCAGACGGCCACTGCAGTCATTCAGAAACGGGCAGGAGCAGCCCCTGCTTTGGCTGCTGTGCTTTTGTTTTGCACATTGAAGCTGCTAGCTGGTGCCTAAAAGCACCCCAGCCTGAGGGAGGGTGTGCCTCTCCGGTTCCTTCTGCGGAGGCTTGTCTCATAGCTGTCTGTCCCCCCGCCGCCTGTCCCCCTGGCTGTGCTGGGGCCTCAGCCGGGAAGGAGGCACGTGCAGGGGAGAGCCCGCTGTGACCGCATACCTGTAACACACTCTGTTTGTTTGCCCCAGGGAAGGCTGCTGCCTTTTCAACAGCAGAGAAATTTCTAGGGCTGGCCGCCCCTGCTGAGGTCAGCGGAGGGTCTGTGCCACGGCCCACATCTCCTGTTCATTCTCCAGGCTCCTCCCGCTGAGAGGGCGGGATGTCAGCACACATTTGGACCGTCCCGAGTGACCTGCTTCCTGAGTACAGCGCTCTTGACCCTGATCCGTGCACAGCCCTGCGGGTCAGGAGCCCAGGGCGATGTGTGCTTGCTGTTAAAGCTGCCCTGGGCCTCATCTTTTCTTCCCAGAGTCCAAGCTTCGTTTTCAAGGGGAGGGTTTTAAAATGGGTTTCTGTAAGCAAAATTGGGCAGTTTCATCTTGGAATAGGTTGTCTGTACATGTTCTAATGTTTTGTAGAACACTTGTTCCTGTTTAAATGTATTGATGTGGGTAATACTGAATCTTAATTATTTAAATAATTCATTGTATTATTTCCAAGAAGTTGAGGGATTATCTCATACATTTACAACTTGATGACTTTTGTATTTTATTTTTCAAAATAAAAGCTTTAAATGTGAAGCACTCTGGTAGTTTGCATGGTTTTTTGGAAGATAACTTTGTTATTCTTTTTTTTGTTTTTGTTTTTTAGGGCCGCACCCATGACATGTGGAGGTTCCCAGGCTAGGGGTCTAATAGGAGCTGTGGCTGCCGGCCTACACCACAGCTACAGCAACGTGGGATCCAAGCCACGTCTGTGACCTACACCACAGCTCACGGCAACGTCGGATCCTTAACCCACTGAGTAAGGCCAAGGATTTAACCCGCAACCTCATGGTTCCTAGTCAGATTCCTTTCCACTGCGCCACGATGTGAACTCCATGTTTTTTTATTTTTTAAGGCCAATATTTGCCTTTCTACAAAAGTCTGAAGCCTGAATGTTCTTAAGCTGAATTAAGGCTCGTTTCCCAAGTAATTTGCTTCAAACAAAACTTCTTCATTCCAAAAAAGATCTGTGTTTTAATCAATATTTATAAAAGTTTTATTACTGATGTGATTCTTTTGTAAGGAATTATGAATATGGAAATAGCAAATATTTTTAGGAACTGAGGGGAAAACGAAGAAAACATAGAAAGATGAGGACAAATAATGAGTGGAACACCAACCATGGTCAGACAATAAAATGAGAGTGAAGGATACAAGCAAATAAAACACAGTCCCTGCCCTTGTGAAGCTTGTGATCAATTTAATGACATTATTTTTCTCACTTCAAAAGATCTCTCCATATTGCCATCAAACCACAAATGCAAGACAAGTTTGCACATTTTCATTACTGTGATATTTCAGAGAAGTAATAAAGCCTTGCCAGGTGATGAGCTGGTAAGCTGGAGTTTCTTCGGTTTCTGTGTTTTAGATTTTCCTGTCTGTGCCTCATAATTACTTAGTGAGGTTTTCACTGTGGTTTATTTCAGAGAGACCTGCTATCATTCCTTTTGTCTCAGAATCCTGTTCATCTGTTTCATGCTATATTTGAAACACAAAGAAGTGACTGTTTTCTGGAAGCCATTGTTATGGAATACAGAATCACCATGTAATAATAGTAATTTCCTTTTACTGCGTATCTTCTATGTACCAGGCACTGAATGAGATATTTTATACGTTGTCACATCCCGGGCTCGAAAACTGCACCTCCTCCCATCTCTTCCATCTCAGTAATTATAACATTTTCCACCCAGTCACTCAGGCCAGAAACTTACAAGTCATTCTCGATTTCACCCTCTGCCTCCCTCTTTTCATTCACAAGATCTTTGATTTTACCTTCAAAATGTTTCTTGAACCCATCCACTTCCCTTCAGCTCCACGGCCCCACCCTAATCTGAAACACCACCGTCTGTCGCCTAGACTCGCATTTCCCGGAACACACACCAGGCTTTTCCTGCCTCCGCACATGCTGTTCCTCTCCCTGAAGTGTTCTTCCTTTGCTCTTTGTCTGGCAGCCTCCTCCTCAGTGCTCTCTTCTCAGTACATCCTACTTCCTCCGTGAGACTCTCCCTGACCCCTAGAACAAAATAAAAGTGGATGCCCCCCCTGCCTAGTTTATTCCCAATGTCACTTTGTCACACTTTGCCCCCCCCTTTTGCTTTTTAGGGCCACACCCGCGGCATGTGGAGGTTCCCAGATTAGGGGTCAAATTGGAGCTACAGCTGCCAGCCTACACCACAGCCACAGCAACGCCAGATCTGAGCCGCATCTGCGACCTACACCGCAGCTCACGGCAACGCCGGATCCTTAACTCACTGAGCAAGGCCGGGGATCGAACCCACAACCTCATGGTTCTTAGTCGGATTCATTAACCACTGAGCCACGACAGGATCTCCTACATCTAAACTTTTCTGCCTCCACATCACGGCCTCACCACTCCCTGTGCAGAGCACACTTTCTGTCTCCTAACACCCTCCTTTCTACTTTTCCAGATGCCCTAAAACCCAGTCCCTCTCAAATCCCAGCCCCACTAAGGGCTCAGCTCTCTTAAGTCCCATTTCTTATTACTGCCCCAACCTCCAGGTAGGAATAAAATCAGCTTAACATAATTCTGTTTTTGTTTGTTTGCTTATCTCTGTGTTAAGTCTCATGTTACCAACACTGAACAGAGGGGTTCACGTGCCCCTTCTAAAACCTATAGGAATGGGAGGGGAGGACATTTTTGAACTCTAACCCATCCTGGCCCCACTACTTGGCCCTAGGTGACCATAAAGGTTTGTATTCCCTTCACCTGCCCACCCCTGGAGACGCCACCGTCGGGAGCACGAGTGTATTGCATCAGGAAAGTGCGGAAAGCCATCGCACAGAACGGCTGGCTGGGGAGCGAAGCACTGCACAGCTGGCCTGGAGAAGCAGGTGCAGTGGTCTCTCCAGCCCTGTCGGCGTTCCTTCTTTCAGAGCCTTATTTCTTCTGGTCTGAGCATGTTTCTGTGAGGCAAAGCATTTCTGCTCCATGTGACATCTTAGAACACCTCCAGAAGACGACTTTTAAAAAGAAGAAGATGACTGTATCTGTGAAATGTTGTGATTTGGTGGAATCAAATGGAACGCCTTGGGAACAAATGAAAGATGGCTGGAGTAAAATTTATGAAGAATTAGCTGGATAAAGGACCAGGGTAAACACGTTGCCTGTGACTTATCAGAGAGCAGCCGGGGGCAGCGTAGCCATGGCTACAGCCAGTGGGTGAATCTGTGGAGCCAGGGAGAGGCCGGCATCCTCTGTAGCTGCAGGAGGAGCTTGGAGAGAGGGTCATCCGTGAAGAATCGTAGAACTTGAGAGAAGAGGAAGTTCCCGTCATTGCTCAGGTCACTAGTAATGAACCTAACTAGTATCCATGAGGACGTGGGTTCGACCCCTGGCCTCTCTCAGTGGGTTAAGGATCCGGCATTGCCATGAGCTGTGGTGTAGGTTGCAGACGCTGCTCGGATCTAGTGTGGGTGTGGCTGTGGTATAGGCTGGCAGCTGCAGCTCCGATTGGGCCCCTAGCCTGGGAACCTCCATATGCCACAGGTGCGGCCCTAAAAAGACAAAAAAAAATAAATGAAAATTTTAAGCGAGAGAAGAAAATCTTAGTAATCACTTAGTCAACTAAAATTGTTCTAGCGACATTTTTCAAGAGCTTCTCATGGATCAGATCCTGTGCCTGAGCCTACATGTTTAAACTCATTTAATTCTCAAAATCACCACCCAGGGTAGGTACTGTCACTAACCTCCTTTTGCAGACCTTGGCTTGGGAGGCAAGACTAGCTGACTGGGCCAGCTAGTAACTGACGGATGCAAATACAGGCAACCTTGCTTCAGAGTCCACACCGTTAACCACCACTCTGTGCTACTTCATCAGCTTTATTCTGGACTAGCAACTTGGCATTAGCGTTGAGTGACAACTATCTAAATACCTCCCTTATACTTAGTAATGTGCTAGGTATAATTGTTGTTCCAAGAAGTATCCCCTCTGCCCTCAGGAATTTATAGTTTTTGTGACAATCAAGAAAAATGTACATAAAACAGTTTGAAACTGACCACAACCTCGCTAGGAGGTGACGGCGGTAAGTAATGGTCTAGGCAGGACTCCGTCTGTCCCCCAAAATTTGTTTTTCCAGGGAGCTACACATCCTGATGGCTGTCTGGGCTTTTCTCTGGCAAGGTCAGTATTTTCAGTTTTGAGTTCCCTTTCCTGCTTGTTTGTCACTACCCAAGACCGTCTCCTGCAGGGACTTTAGGTCTCTGTGTGAAACAGAGCACTCCCTTACTTGTTCTGAATTGGGCAAAAGAGGTAATTTTGATTCATTTGGGGTTTAAGTCTTAACAAAGCAGTTCATTATTTGAGGTTTGGGAGGAGTGAAGGGGAGGTCCTGGTTAGACATAAAAATAAGGGACTTTGATTCTCCCTTTGTAATTTATTATTACTGGAGATCTAAGTTTGAATCAGTTTCACAATAAAACTACTCTTTTTGTTGTTGTATGCTGCAGAAATGGCTTTATGGCCTTGCCCTGAGGAGAGCCTAAGATGCCCTCTGTTGGTCATCCATGGAATAACAGCTGAATGTATGAAAAAGTTTTAACGTTGAAATATGGAAATATATCACAAATCTGTGCAAAGTATTCTCTACAAGATGTCCCTTGCAGTGAAGTTTATAGAAACAAGAAACATGTAGAAAACCCTAACAAATCTGGTATTGCTCTGAACTGTGGTATAGGTCACAGACGCGGCTCGGATCCCGCGTTGCTGTGGCTGTGGCGTAGGCCGGCAGCTGCAGCTCTGGTTTGACCCCCAGCCTGGGAACCTCCTTATGCTGCGGGTGCCGCCCTAAAAAGAAAAAAATTAAATCTGCAGTCTTTAATATGTGGATAGTGGTTGAAACCATGAGAGTAGATGGAATCGCTTTGAAAGCATATGTAGAACAGAACAAAAGCAAGCCAAGGACTAATTCTGGGGTCCAGTACCACTGAAGAAATGCGGGGCACAGTGAGGCCTGCAAAGGAGATGGAGAGAAGAGAAGTCAGAAGACAGTCATGGAATTCAAAGGAGGAAGGGGTTTTAAGAGAGGACAACTGGTCAACAGTGGTGTGTTTCAGAGAGACTGAGGGACACAGCACTGGACTTGGCAATTAGGGGGCCACTCTGACATGGAATAGAACAGTTTCAGTGAAGTGCTGGGTCAGAAGTCCAACTTGCAATGGGGGTGAGAAAGTAGAGGAAGCAAGAGTGGACTTTTCTTATGAAGATATTGACTACAAAGAATCAGAGAGAAGACGGGGGGGAAATGGCACATAAAACGAGCCAGAGCAAAGGAAACGATACAGAGGAAGAGACTGAAAATTCAGGAGAGAAAGGTTAACTGATGGAGGAAGTACAGTCCTGCAAAAGCAAGAGCTGTGTTGGAAGAAGAACCCTCCAATCCGGAGAAGAGAAGTTCTCCTCTAAAGCAGGAGGGAAAGAAAGATTTTGCAGCTAGAATTAACTTGCAGGTGGTAGGAAGCTGAAGGAGTTCTCCATGCCTGAGAGCCTCTTTTTCTCTGTGTCATGAAAGCCAAAATGCCATTTGCTGGAAGGAGTGGGGGTTTCCTGGAATGAGGAGGGGGTCTTGAAAAGGCTGGTAAGATTGGAAATGGGAAAGAGAGCTGACTTGGATGTTGACTAGATTTATTGTAATAATCTGGCAGTGTAAGCAAATATTATGTTGTACACTCGAAACTAAGGTTATCTGTCAATTATATCTCAGTTTTTTTAAAAGGGGGAAAAAAAGGGGGAAGAGAGCTAATGTGAAGAAACACAAGGATGGATGCCCCAATGGCACTGTGAGTTAAGGATGTGTTTATAGGAGTTCCTGTCATGGCTCAGTGGAAACAAATCTGACTAGCATCCATGAGGATGGAAGTTCGATCCCTGGCCTTGCTCAGTGGGTTAAGGATCCAGCGTTGCCATGAGCTGTGGTGTAGATCACAGACACAGCTCAGATCCTTCTTTGCTGTGGCTGTGGTGTAGGCCAGTGGTTACAGCTCCGATTGGACCCATAGCCTGAGAGTTTCCATATGCTGCGGGCACAGCCCTAAAAAGACAAAAAGAAAAAGGGGGGGGGAATGCATTTATAGTGGTAACCAGTTCGTGAGGTGGTAGCACTCACTCAGGCAGAGCACAGCAGGCCGATGGGTTCATCTAAGATTGTTGGTTCCACGTGGAGGTGAGACACCTGAAGACGCTCCTCAGAGACATGTTTAAATAGACACGCTGGTAGGATGGGGAGAAAATAAAGCCAAATGATCACATACCCGAGAGAAAAGGGCAGGAGGGCAAGGGAAGAAGAAAATCAGGTAAACCAGGTTTGGGGGAAGAGACGGAATTTTAGAATCTACTGATCAAAGGCTGATGTATTAGAATTAAAACTTGGGAAGAAGAAGCTTTCTGGATGCTAGCAAAACTCCTCCACAGAGTATTTGCCCTTGACTGTTTTCTCTTCCTTACTGCCCATTCTCCCCTTGCTTGACTCAGAACCAAGCTTTTTCTGTACTCCTTCCTGAAACGAGGGTTCCCTTGAAGAGCTTTAAATGAAGGCATGATCTGACCTGTAATGTTCAAAGCATCACAAGACATAAAGTTCATAGCAGCACTGTTTGTCATAGTACAACACTGGGACATACATAATTAAATACTCATCAGCAGTGGCATGGAAAAGATTCCATTCACTTCAAGTCCAAAACCCAGCTAACATTAAACTGCACAGCTTAGAGTTATATACATGTGGTTAGCTTAGAAAACAAATGCTGACCAGAAAAGTGAGGACAGAGGTGACCTTTCGAGGAATGGAGTTTGTCTTTGTCAGCGAGGAGTCTTTGGAGAGAGTGGGAGCTGGCAGCCTTCTGTTCCTTGACTGAGTGGTGGCTGTATGGGTATCTTCAAACTGTACAGATATGATTTTGCATTTTTCTGTGTCATATATTCCAACTAAAAAGAAAGCATGAACGGAATGATACCTGTATTTAGGGGGGAGCGGAATGAGATTAGGGAGGTATGTGCAGATACAATTGTGTTTGCGATTTTGTGTTTCATGAGCTGGGAGGTGAGTACATGGGTTGTAATTGTTATGGTCTGTAACTGTTTATATGTCTAAAGGTTTAAATCAAAGTTGAAACTGAAAGAAGGTAACGGGGAAAAGAAATGGAAGCTTTTGTTCCTGTTTTTCATTTCCTTTATTGCTTTAAATTATTCAATAAATTAGAATCGGGAGAGAAAATCCACGTGCTGAATTAGCACTTTGGAGATCTGTGGCCATTCCAAAGTTCTCTTCTTTGGTGAGGCGCGGAGAGTAGAATCCATTTGGCTTGTCTCAGGACTCAGTGCCTGTAGGCCTATTTTGTTGACTCTTGGAGGAAAAGTAGTCCCGGGGCTCTGAGCGCCGGTGTCCCGGGAGCAGCCCCCACGTCTGCATGGGCACATGCTACCCATCCCTCCCTCCAAGCTTCCCTGACCCTACCCTGCAGCCCTCCTGTGAAGTGGCCTGGAAGTCAGTTCACTGCAGGGCGGGGATGGCTGCTGCCAGCTAAGTGCCCTGCTTTCCCAGAAAGTCTGCTAGGACCCCTTCCTACTCACTCAGCAAGTCTTCATTGCAGGCTGCTGCCCTTGGACTTCCCCCACACAGTATAAACAGAACCAGCTGGGCAACTATATTCCTGAGGGAAATCCTCCGCCAAAATGGAAGATGAAAACTCTGACACATTCAGTAACGTAACAGTGATTGTACATGGGTTTTCCTACCTCTTGAGCTTCTGGGGCTCCCTTCACATTCTCTTTGGACAGCCTTGATTTAAACTGTCATCCTGAGAAGCGCTTAGTTCTCTGGTTTCCCCATATGAACTCTTAAAGGAGGAGAGGCCCTCTGGCAGCGGGGATAAAGAAAGGGAGCTGGTCCAGGTAACTCCTTATTGTATTACTTAATGAACCAATCCAGGATCTACTCAGACCTCCTGTTATACAAGATAACCAAATTCTCCTGTTATATAATTCACCTTTGGTTGCAGTTTCTATTACTGCTGAAACAATCCTAATGATTCTAAGAATGGAAAGAGGAAACTTTGTTACGGATGTTGTTGAGAAAAGCTGGAGCAGGTAGTTATCCATAAAAGATGGCCTCGAGTGGCCTTCTTTAGGGCAGCTCTACTCAAAACGCGGTTCCAGGACCTGCAACACCTGAGTTACCTGGGGAGATTGTTAGGAATGCAAGTTCAAGGGCTTCACCCCAGCTGGACTAAATCAGATTCTCTGGAGTGCGACTGGGAATTTATTTTAACATGTTCCCCCTCCAGTGATTTTGATGCAACCAAGTTTGGAGAAAATGCTCACCTAGGACACTTGTACAGCTGGGAGCATGACTGGTCCAACAGAAAAAGTGCTGTGCTTCTAGGTCATGGTGGGCCTCCAAGCTGTTCTCATCCTCTAAGGCCTCCATTTCCTTTTCTGTCACAACTATGTGAGATGCAAATGAAGAGCTGCGTGCAAAAATGGTTTGAAAGGGCTAAAACCTTGCTTCCTAGGGGAGTCCCTGAGCTGATCCAACTATACCAGGGGTCACAGCATCCAAGGTTGTTGATAGATGTTGGATCAGGCTGGACTCCGCCTCGGTAGTCTGTGAGCTTCTCAGGAGAGCGCCTGTTTCCATCTGTGTCTCCAGGTGCCCAGCGTAAGAACTGACAAGTAGACGGTGAGAGTCACTGTCATTCTCAGTTGAACTCAATTGCCCCTAAATTGAGTTTTCTTTTTCGGATTGCTGCTTCGGTCAATCGGGAAAGACTGGAAACTCAGGTTTTGCCCTTGCGGCTAGAGGAGGGCCAGCCCCTGTCGCAGCGCTGCCCTTCCTCTCCTACAACCTCAGTGACTTCAGCCTCCCTCCTCCATATCCTCCAGGAAAGGATGCCCAGGCAACCTGGTCCTCCCGGATTTCCCTGGCCTTCGACGTCCAAGGATGCACATCACGCGCTGCCTTGGAGACATACGAACGACTTAGTCGTGAGCCCTCTCTCCTCTCAAGTTCCTAGGTGTCGACTCCGATACGGGAGCCACCCTCGGACCCAAGAGGACTCAGCTAGGGACGGCCGCCGCGCGCGCCCGCCGCACGCGCGGAGCGAGTGTTAGCGGGTGGAGAGGGCGTGCCCACTGGCCAAAGGGCCCATCAGAACAGGGCAGGGCAGCCAGCCTGTCTCCCAGTGGCCATTCAGGCGAGGGCCGAAAGGGCTACCTGCTCTGGGATTGGGTGAGCTTCATGTCAATCAGGGGCGGAACTAGCGGCAGCTCGGCCAATAGCGGGAGGCGGCCGAGTCAGGCCGGTGGCCCTGCGGTCTGCACCGTGGTCAGGGAGCCCGCCGCCGCTGAGGGAGCGGCCGCCCTCCGGCCCCACCGCGCTGAGCTCGCAGCACCCCCGGCCCCGCCCACCCGCCGCGTCGCGTCATGCCAGGCGCTGCTGGCTGCTAGTGCCCGGGCTGCCACCCTCCCGCCCGCCCGAAGCCGCACCCACTGCCCAGAGCCAGAGGGATGGTGGTAGTCACGGGGCGGGAGCCAGACAACCGTCGTCCGGACGGTGCCATGTCCAGCTCCGACGCCGAAGACGACTTTCTGGAGCCGGCCACCCCTACGGCCACGCAGGCGGGGCACGCACTGCCCCTGCTGCCGCAGGAGGTACCTGGGGTAGGGGGGAGGCGGGGCGCGCGAGAAGGGGTGCAGAGACAGGAGCCGGTGCCAGGCAGAGCTGACCTTGGGATGTGAATAGCGCTGAGGCTGGGGAGGGGGTCAGGCCGAGGGCGGTGACCAGAGCTGTGCTCCCTTGCCCATCCCACTCCCACCACCCACCGATCCCCACCCACCCACACCCTCCGTAAACCGTGCCAGGTGTGTCTTCCCAGCTCTAGGCAGCACCCGGCCCTCCCATCCCCCTTCTTCCCGGATTCACTGCCTGCAAGGTTGGTACTCCCATCCCTAAGGCCCACCGTTACCAACTGGAGGAGGGAAGGAAGGCCATGGTAAGGGGCCCTGGGAGCCCCAAGAGATGATAGTGTCTTCTGGAGAATTGAAAGAAGAGGCCTTAGTAATTGCCCAAACCCAATCTCCAGCTGCCCAGAGAGTGGGGAAGGGGCAGTGTGCAGATAAGAAGCAAGGCCAGTTAATAGCTGTGGCCACGCTCACCTGACAGCTCCGTGGCTTTCCCTCCTAGCTGCTGTGCTGTGATGCATGGTGGCTTCCACTGGTCTTACTTAATGCATGTGACACGATCATATGAACACCTTATATGACCCTCAAGAGACAAGAAAAGAGGAAGGCAGGTGGGGCCCCCCTGGGCACTGAACTAAAGACAGAGACTGGGAGCTAGGGGTTAAGGTAGTGCCAGACATGGGAGCATGTGACCTGGGGAGTCCTGGGCGGATGGTCTGAGCCCCAGAGGGACCGGGTGGGGCTGGGTGAGGCTCTTGGGAAACTGTAGTGTCCTCTTGGGGTTAGATACTCTAAGCATTATGGGACACTTGTGAAAATGGGCAAAACTCCAGAAGGACTGTTTGTAATTGAAAAAAAAAAAAAAAGCCATTGGGGACACAGGGTCCGATTTTTTTGTGCACTGTCATTGGGGAAATAGTGTGATTTGAGGGAAGAAAGCACAGGACCTGGAGACTATAGGCCAGCACTCCAGTGCTAGCTCTTTTTCATTGCTCCCTGTGAGTAAGATAAGTTTTATTATCCCCAAATAATATTTGAGTCTTTGGCATGCACACAGAATAGTTTTAGAGGTGCTAGCTATAAAAAAAGTAAAAGGCATTACAGGCCCTCTGAGCATGGAAGAGTAACAGTACCTACATTCACAGAACTGTAAACGCCCGTCTGTTTCATTCATTCATTCATTCATTCATTCATCCAATGCAAATTGCGGAGTTTTACTGTGAGCCATGCACTGCAGGAGGCCCTGGGTAACTTTGATGTAGCATATTTTTAATGCTGTATTTCACAGAGGATTTGGAAGTTAGGAAAAAAGGACTGTCTAGATAAATGCACATAGACTTTCACAGAGCCAGAAAGTTGTCGTACTATTGAAAAGGATGCCCTGGGATAAAATTGTAGTTAATTTGGAGGACTTTCGTGGGAAAATTAGAGAGAACTGGCCTCATTTCTTTCAAAACCACAAGCAGTGAAAGAAATGTTAAAAACTGAAAAAAGAAAAGAAAAAAAAAGTCCCGAGCCTTTTAGGGAGAACTGAGAGCTTCTGGGGCAAATGCATGCCGTCATTCCCTGCCCTTCACCCTGCCCTTGCCTCCTGAGCCTGAGCTGGGCTGGGACGATTCTCACTGCACAGACGGAGCAGGGACGTGGAGAGGTGCAGAGGACGCGGAGTGGATGCCTGGACTTATTCAGCAAACATCTGTGAGCCCTGCTGTGGGCAGCCTCAGGGTTGGTGAACAAGATGCTATCCCTGCCCTTGGGGAGCTTGGGCAATAACAAATAACCGCCTGGAGCACAAAGCGCCTGTTGTTCTAGGCACTATTGTGGAGGAGAATGTGGAAACTGGGAAGGCATAATGGCGGGAGTGTTTACTCCGTCTTGGGGCCAGCAAGGGACAAGAGCGCAGAAATGCTCACAGAGTAAGGGACCCTGAACAGAAGCTCTTAAAATGACCTGTATGGTGCCTTGGTGTGAATTAGCAGAAGGGCACACAGCTGCATAGCAGATCCCTCTCATCCAGGTGCCCTTGTGCAGTGAACAACACACACCACCGTATGGGGTGACTGCATTTACTCGATGGACAGAGGGACAGTGACAAGAGCATTTGGGACCGAGAAGACAGGAGCGGGCAAGGGCACAACAATGGTAGGAAGTGGACGGAGGACAATGAAGGCTTTGAACTCTAGAGCAGAGATAGTAGGATTGGGGTGGAGAGACCTTGATTTAAGAGCTGTGGGGAGGAGGAGGGGTAGGACTTGGTCACTGATGAGTGTGGGGAAAGAGAGGAGAGAGAGGCATCCAGAAAGACTCCTGGGAGGAGTTCCCTTCGTGGCTCAGTGGTTAACGAATCCGACTAAGAACCATGAGATTTGAGGGTTCGATCCCTGGCCTCGCTCAGCGGGTTAAGGATCCGGCGTTGCCGTGAGCTGTGGTGTAGGTTGCAGACGCGGCTCGGATCCCGCGTTGGTTGCTGTGGCTGTGGCACAGGCCGGCGGCTACAGCTCCTGTTAGACCCCTAGCCTGGGAACCTCCATGTGCCGCGGGTGCGGCTCTACATAAAGACAAAAAGAAAGACTCCTGGGTTTTGGCCCGGGGGACCAAGTGGACAGCACCTGCTTAGACCCAGGAAGTCTGTGGCCAGAGTGGCGGGCTCTGCCCTCCCCCAGGCCTGACTGACAGTGCCGGTGGTTCCTTCCCAGTTCCCCGAGGTTGTCCCCCTCAACATTGGAGGGGCGCACTTCACCACCCGTCTGTCCACCCTGCGGCGCTACGAGGACACCATGCTGGCGGCCATGTTCAGCGGGCGGCACTACATCCCCACCGACGCCGAGGGCCGCTACTTCATCGACCGGGACGGCACGCACTTCGGGTACGTGTGTCCCTGCGCCGTCCGCTTCCTCGTCTTAGTGAGGGAGCGGCCAGGCTTGGGCGTGGGGCTTTGATAGCTTCCATAACAGCTGGAAGAGGAGATAACCTGCTGGTGGAATTAATAAATGTGCATATTGATAAGGGTTCCCTGGCGGCTCAGTGGGTTCAGCACCTGGCACTGATATTGCTGTGGCTTGGGTTCCATCCTTGGCCCCAGGAACTTCCGAATGCTGCAGGTGCGGCCAAAAAAAAATATATATATATGCATATTGAATTGGATCAGAACTCTCAGTTCCTTTCCCAGAGGAGACAGTTACAGCCAGAGATACCCCAGGTATCGCACATTGGCTGGATGTGATGAAACTGCTTCTCTCCTAGAGAAAATAAGACCGGAAAATCGTCATCCCTGTGGAATAGGTGTGACCCCTCCTGGAGGCAGGGGAGCTCCAACACCGCTTCTGGGAGAAGACCCCCAGAGCCCAGATCTGGGGCTTGGCATCATGGTTAGGGAGGAACATGGTGTGTGGCCATGGCTCCTAGACTCCTTTCAGTAGTTTAAAACAGACAAAACAAAAAAAGGTGAAGGAAGGGCCAATGTAGGGTTGCCATCCTGAAGTCATGCCAAGAAGAGTCAAAAAAAAAAAAAAAATCCTCCACCTTCAATTGTTACTGTAATTTTTAACAGTGAAACATGGAAAGACACAATCTCAAAAAAAAGATCACTCTTCCCAAGAAAAGACTTTGGACAAGCTTACACATGAACAACTCAAAGCCTTTGTATTTCAGTTTCCTTGTTTGTGAAATGAGAAATAATTACAGCTGCCTGTCGTGTGGATTAAGTAAAGAGCTTTGGTGAGACCCCTGCCAGGTTCTTTCAGAGTCTGTGGCTGAAGCTCTTCGCCCCGTCCGTCTCACTTTGGAGATGACTGGAGAACTCACATGGTCCTTGACCTTGATCAAAGGGAAGCTCTGCAACCGCTGAGCCTCCAGGCCAGCCTCCATGTAGGACTGGCCACACAGGGAGAAGGGTCTTTTTCATCCGCAGAAAGGAGCCTCTGGTCAAATAGTTTGCTTTGAAGCATTTGGGTTTCCCCATTGGGCTGTCAGCTGCCTCCAATGCTGAGAAAACAAAGTGTCACATCGCTCTGCAGAGCTATAAAAAGATTTTTGTTTGCAGGCTGTTTGGGGGAGGAAAGTGCTGGTCCCAGCTGGCAGCTCCCACAGCACTCTTAGCTGGGCCTTGCCCCGGGGTTATGTTTTTCAGAGCTCACCAAGGTTTGCTTACGATCCTAGAGGACTGATTTTGGACGGGGCGGTGAGGAGGGAGAACAAGGTCTGGCTCTAGGCTGATGTGCCCATGCCCAGGTGGCCACAGCTGGAGAGCGGCAGAGGCACGCACAGGCGTGGAAGAAAGCAAGATGTTGTGGCATTTATCCTCGGACTGCTGGACTCCAGTGGCCTATGATTCGTCAGCAGCATATGAAGTTGGTGAAAGATTCCGATAAAATAAACTAGAGGTTTGGGGCATTTCTCAGTGGGGGAGCTCACGTACCCCCAGCACCCACCATGGAAGCGGCTTGGGCCTCTACCTGGGGTGGTTTCCTGTTGTGATCAGTGCACAGGGCTTTGGACTGAAGCCTGGGCCACTGTGGGTGTGGGCTTGGAGTCACCCCTGTTTGCATCTAGCCTCTGACTAGCTGTTGGCTCCTTTAGCAAGGGTGTTCCTTAAGCTCTCTAAGCCCCACTTTTCCCTCAGTTATAAACAGGATGTAAAAGAGTATTTACCCCATGTCATTGAAAGGATTAAATGGGGAGCACGTGAATGGTGGCTGACACAGATTAATACTTGGCGAGCGTTAGCTGGTCTGGCATCATGGTAGACCCTTGGGATAACAGCTTGATCTTGGGGTCTGCTCGTATATCCTCACAGAAGCCCTTCCCACACCTGCTGGCGATGGGTCTGATTACTCTTAGCCCTGAAGAATCTGAAGAAAGAATTGAAAGAACTGAATTTTGATTTTAAGGAGATGTAATATGTGATTTTATTCACTCCCCAAACCCGTCTGCTCAGGTGTCAGGGTTAGGCAGGCGTCTGCTCCGTAGAGCTGCAGAATCACACTGATGGCAGGGAGGTGCAGAGCTCGTCCACGTGGCTGCTAGGGATGGAAAATGCTGCAGCCACTTTGTCAAACACGCACTGACCCTGTGGCTGAAAAGTTCTACTCCTGGTATTTACCTAAAAGAAGTTGGTGCCTGAATCCACAAGAAGTTTACAGGGAATCTTCATCACAGATTTCCCCCTAAGAGCCCCGAGCTGGAAACAGCTCAAGTGTCCATCAAGCGGAGAATGGGTGAGTCACTTGGCGTGTTTTCCTGCAATGGTTTTACGCTTGGCGATGAAAGCAAGGAAACTACCGCCACACATGCTGTAGAGAATCAGTCTCAGAAACACGAGGTGGAGGGAAAGGGGCCAGGTGCGAAAGCAAGCGTGCTGTGCAATTCCAAGTGTATGGCTTTCCAGGAGAGGCAGAACTCATCTTTGCTGATAGGAGTAGAAGCTGGAGTCGTTGTGTCTGTAGAGACTGACTGAGAAGAAGCACAAGGTGATAGGAATGTCCTAATCTTGGTGTGGGTGGTGGTTGTATGGGTGTATTCGTACCTAAAGTAATTGACGATGCAGCTAGAAATTATATAAAGTCTTACAGGGTCTCACTGTACAGCACAGGGAACAATATCCCATCTCCTAGGATAGACCATGATGGAAAATAATGTAAAGAAAAGAGTGGACATACATGCATGACTGAGCTACTTTGCTGTATAGCAGAAATAGGCACAACATTGTAAATCAGCTATACCTTAATAAAAAAAATCCTGTGATAAACTATAAAAAAGTAGTCAAACTGTACAATTAAAATTTGTGGAGTTCCTGTTGTGGCTCAGCTGGTTAAGAACCTGACTAGTGTCCATGAGGACACGGGTTTGATCCCTGGCCTCGCTCCGTGGGTTAAGGATCCAGTGTTGCTGCAAGATGTGGCATAGGCTGCAGATGTGGCTCAGATCCTGTGCTATTGTGTCTATGGTGTAGGCCTGCAGCTGCAGCTCCAATTTGACCCCTAGCCTGGGAAGCTCTGTATGCCACAGGTATGTGGCCCATAGAAAAGAAAAAGAAAAAGAAAAAAAAATCGTTTGGTTATTGAATGTTAACTATACTTCAACTTGAATATATATTTTCCCATATATACATAATAATTATAAATATAGCAATAATGACACTGATAAGAACTACTAACACTTGTTGAGGCCTTGTTCTGTGCCCGGTATTTTCTAAGCACTTTTTACCTTAACTTATAATCCTCCCATCACATTATGAGGTGGTTTTCTTGTTTTCCCCCCATTTTACAGATGAGAAAATCAAGGCACAGAGAGGTTAAGTTCGCTTACCCGGGGTTACACAGCTGTGGCGGCCTGGCTGCAGACTCTGGGCTCTAGCCACCACGTACCGGTGTCCGGGTCCATCAGCTGCTTCTCACCAGCCCTCTTTCCTTCCTGCTCAGAGATGTGCTGAATTTCCTGCGCTCGGGGGACCTGCCGCCCCGGGAGCGCGTGCGGGCCGTGTACAAGGAGGCCCAGTACTACGCCATCGGGCCCCTCCTGGAGCAGCTGGAGGACATGCAGCCGCTGAAGGGGGAGAAGGTGCGCCAGGCGTTTCTGGGGCTCATGCCCTATTACAAAGGTGAGGGGTCAGCTGCCCTGCGCAGTTGGGGCTTGAGGAAGGGGGTTTGCCAGGCATCGGCCAGCGCACAGGTCTCCCCCAGAACAGGCGGGCCTGGGGTTCATCTGGATTCCTGTTCCACTCGGGATGGGGGAGAATCCTGCCGCCCTCCCAGTCAGACGGGGAGGTTGGGTGACCCGGGGCCCACCTTGCCTGCAGCGTGCTCACATCGCATGTCCAAAGGGCGTGTACTCATCCCATCCCCTTGGTTTCCTTTCTCCGGGCAGAACCGTGACCCTTGTTTAAGTGCGTGCCTTTCATAGGCCCGCGGGGTCCCTTCCCCAGGGATCTCCCTTCCCTCTTGGACCCCCCCATCACTGGGGCTATCTGTGCCCCCGAACTCCTTGCCCGCCCCCCATCGCCCACCCCCTGTCCCAGCGATGGGTGCTGTGTTCACCCCACAGACCACTTGGAGCGGATCGTGGAGATTGCCCGGCTGCGCGCCGTGCAGCGGAAGGCCCGCTTTGCCAAGCTCAAGGTCTGTGTCTTCAAGGAGGAGATGCCCATCACCCCCTACGAGTGTCCGCTCCTCAACTCCCTGCGCTTCGAGCGGAGCGAGAGTGACGGGCAGCTCTTCGAGCACCACTGCGAGGTGGACGTGTCCTTCGGGCCCTGGGAGGCGGTGGCGGACGTTTACGACCTGCTGCACTGCCTGGTCACGGACCTGGCGGCCCAGGGCCTCACCGTGGACCACCAGTGCATCGGGGTGTGTGACAAGCACCTCATCAACCACTACTACTGCAAGCGCCCCATCTATGAGTTCAAGATCACGTGGTGGTGAGTAGCCCTGGGAGGGAGCAGAGTCCCGGCAGGGAGCGTGTCCGTTCCCCTCGGGGGCTCTGGGAACGAGGCCCCTGGAAGGGCTCCCGGCTCCCCAGAACCTGCCGAGCTGCGGACCAGGCCCTGAGCTCCGAGCACAAGCGCATGGAGGTGCGGCCCCAGTCTCCCCGGCTGTACCTCGGGGCCAGGCTCGGGGCTGGTGGCCCACGGGGACCCGGGGCCTGCACTCACCTGGCCTCTCCTCGAGGCCCGGCGTCCAGAGAGGTTTTGTCACCTCCTCGACCTTGCAGGAGAGTTTCTGCCCGGTTTAGAGCCACATTCCCGAACCCGACGTAGGCATCGTCACTCCTCCCCCCCCCCGTCCAGGTGGCCCCCCTTGTGCTCGGTGTACGGGCGTGAACCAGAACGTGACGGGGGTTTGACGCAAGGAGCCCCCCGCAGCCCCTGGCCGAGGAAGGCGCGCCTTCTCTCCCTCCTCCCCCAGTGATAGCCCCACGCTTCGTTTCAGGACGTGCGAAGACTCTCCTCCTCCCCAGACGTCTTCTTCACCACCTCTTGGAGATGTAACCCTAGTTGCCAAAGCCATGCACCACGTTGGCCTTAGAAAAGCACAGTGTTTACAGCCCTGCCTCGGGGCCTCGGCCTCTCTGACCTTCCGCCCACCTTCCTTGCTTGAAGGGTTGTCTTCTCCCGGGGCCGGAATGCACATTCCAGGGCTCCTTTCAAAGAGCCCCCAGAGTCCAGCAGGCAGGATTCCTGGATCCTCTGTTACCTCTGGGGTGTAGCACCCTTTCTAGAGGCTCAGAATACCTCCTCGGCGGCCCCTCTGTGTGTTAGGATCCAGTTTCTGGTGAACCTTCTTGCATAGGAACCCCTGTTGCTTTTTCCTGCTATGCTCCTCCTAGGAGACTGTCTCTTTGGGGGAAGGAAAGACAGGGCTTGGAGTGCGGGTTGGGGGGTTGCAGCTTTCCCAGGGGCTGGAGGAAGACAGCTGCAAACCACCATGGCGTTTGACTCCCCACACTTCAGAGGCAAAGGCCCACTAGGTTCTGCTGCCCCTGCATTTCCTTCCTGCGCCGTCCGCAGCCTGGGCAGCCGGTCAGGGCGCTGTCTGCAGCCTCTAAAGGAAGTGCTGTGCGGCACCAGTCATTGGACCGGGACCTTCCTGCGTGGCGTTAAGGGCTTCTCCCGATAATCGTTATTGAACTTGACTGCTCCTGGGTGTTGTTGTAGGGAGGTTTTTTGTTTGTTTGTTTTAATAGGAGCCCTACTGCTCTCAGTCTTATAAGCCCAGACCAGTGAGGAGGGCAAGGGGGAGCCGAAGATGTCTGCCTCCTTTTGAGGAGGAGAAGGCCAAGCGCTGGGACCCTGGCTGAATTTCTTCCCAGGGCAGTGACTCCTGGGCCCCTGGGCGGGAAGATTCCAGGGCATGGCCTTGGGCTCTTACATTGTATCTTATATGCGTGGAGCAGGCACCAGGCTGACATCTAAAGAGACCATGCAGTCAGCAGTTCAGGTTCCGAGACAACGTGTTCTCTCGTTGTTCTCATCCACAAATGGACTGTCACTTTTCTGGAGCTGATGTCCCTGCGTGGACCTTACCCCAGCAGCACAGCCCTTGCCTTCTTCTAACAGAAGAGTCTTTCACTGAAGTTGCTCTGATTGGTGTTACTGCCTTCCGAGTTCGTATTTGCCCGACACCGAGGCAGGCTATGCAGCAGGGAGTCGGTGCCAGGAGAGAGCAGGTGATTAAGCTGCGAGCTTTCAGGAATCTGACCCCCTCCCCTTCTCTGTCCCTCCCCGGCCCAGAGCATCATGGCACCTGGTTATTTAGAGTCCTTACACATAAGCCAGGGCGGGACTGGGTCACTCAAATGCAGGTTTGCTTAAAATCGTGCCCTGAAGATTCGCTTGGGGCTCCAGGGACGCTGGGTAAGGACACTAGTGGTCCCTGCGCCTCTTGCTGGAGACACCCCTGCTTCTCTGTCCCCTGTGTGCTCTAGGTGACGTGCTTTGTGCCATTGCAGGGAGACAAGGCTCTAGGCCAGTAGACCAGGCAGAGCAGGGACACTGATGGCCAGTTAGAGCTCTTCCTAAATGGAGTAAAAGAATGTGGTGGCCCGGTTTGGCCGTCCTCTGATGAGAAGCCAAGGCCAGGCCAAAAGGTGCTCCTGGATGAGGTGGTTTGTGGTGATGGCCCCCCAAAACGGGTCGTCTCAGAGGAAGTGCCCTCTGCCAGTTATCCCTTTTCAGCTGTAAATGGCCAGGCCCTGAGCATGAGAAGTGCTGGGTCAGGAAGGAGGGCTCCGAGGGATGGATTCTTCTTCTGGGTTGAAAGGAAATCTGTTTTTTTCCCTTTTTTTTTGGTCTTTTTAAGGCTGCACCCATAGCATATGGAAGTTCCCAGGCCAGGGGTCAAATCAGAGCTGCAGCTGCCGGCCTACACACAGCAGTGCAGGGTCCGAGCCACGTCTGCGACCTACACCACAGCTCATGGCAATGCTGGATCCTTAACCCACTGAGTGAGGCCAGGGACCAAACCCGCATCCTCATGGATACTAGTCGTGTTCGTTGCCGCTAAGCCATGACGGGAACTCCAGAAGCCTGTTTTCATCTGATGCTTGGGCGCACTGTCAGTGAGTCACACCAGAGTGCCTGCTTCTAGAGCCTCCCTTATGTTTGACTTTGGGTATCTTTTCTCCCAGACGCTCTGATCACTGGTTGGGAAGGTTTTTTTAGGTTTTAGGCCATAGGACCACATGGTGCCATGCTAGTCGATATTCGGTAAGAACGGAAAACTCAACGGCAGCAAAAAAGATGGAAACAAAACCAAAGTGAAACACATCACACCATCCAGGTGGGGGAATTCTTTGGGTAACACTCTAAGTGGAAGAAACAGAGGAACTGTCACCATCCTGATTCCACCTGTGGTGAAGTCACCAGGCTTAGCACGGGGAGAGCAGTCAAGTGTGCTCTGAAAGTTTCTGTTCTTTCTCCCTGGGGTTTGGGGGTGTTCTGGGAGCTGTCGCAGCCCTGTGCCTCCGGCTGGTCAGGTGATACAGTCTTCCTGTTCTGGGTCGCTCATTGGAGGACTAGGAAATTGACATCCGCAAGCCTCAAAGTGGGGTGAGCCTCAGTGTGTGATCTTGGTCTGAGCTGGGTGCTGAAACGGTTAAGACAAATAACGACGGCAGCAAAACAAAAACTACTCACACCGCGCATTTTGATCCCAGCTGGAATTTCAGATGTCATCCTTCTACATACATCTGTCCATATTTGATTCTGCTATGAGTGATGAAGCTTCCTTGGGTACCATTTCGCTGGGGCTCTTTCATGAAGGTGGCGCCTGCCTTGTGACCCTTAAAAGAGGGAGGCTTTATCGGAAGCCAGAGTGTTGGGAACCTGGGGGGGGCACTTTTTGGAATTCTGGGAAAAACGTACACGTATACACATGGTAATGGGGGAGGGGTGGGCTGGCAGGGGGTTGGAGGAGGGAGGCCAGAGCCTGGGTGGAGGAGCCGGCAGTTGCCTCTGGAGCGTGGGCGGTCACGGTCCCTGGTCTTCCTTCTGTGCAGTGTGGGGTTTGTGTACACAGATTGCAGCTGCCTGTGTTAGTTTACTTCCTGTCTGTGAGCTTTGCTGCATGGAGCCTCGGTACCCTCATGTGGCATTAAAGACAAGAATTGGAACCTGGCTGCCGTGCCTTTCTTGTTCAGAGACTTACTCTTGTCCCTCCTCTGCCCTCCGTGCCGCCAGCAAGTACGTGTAGATTTCTGCTTAAAATGTGGTATGGTTGGGCTGCCATACTAAATAAAACAGGCCCTTCCCTGAGAGCAGCAGCTGAACTTCCACCCTGACTGAAGTTAAAGGGGGGACAGGCCCCCAGAGGTCCTTCTGCAGTTACCCTCGCCTGGTCTCTATTTCCGGTAGGTGGGTGCCCACCCAGCCCGGGCAGACGGCTCTGCCCTCTCCAGCTGAGATGCCTCCGGGCGAAGGAGGCTCACAGCCATGTCAGGTGGTTCTGGAAGAAATCCCTCCTGTCTGAGTTCCCATTGTGGCTCAGCGGTAAGGAACTCGACTAGTATCTATGAGGACGTGGGTTCGATTCCTGGCCCTGCTCAGCGGGTTAAGGATCTGGCGTTGCTGTGGCTGTGGTGTAGGCCGGCAGCTACAGCTCCAATTCGACTCCTAGCCTGGGAACTTCCATATGCCACCGGTGTGGCTCTAAAAAGAAAAAAAAAAAAAAAGAAGAAAAAGAAAAAAAGAAATCCCTCCTGTCCTGTTACCACCTCTTTATAAGGGAGGGTAATGGCTCCAAGCTTGCGTGAGCCTCAGTCATTAAGACCCTTGCTTGAGGAAAATGGCCATAAGTTGCCTTTCCTCTGAAAGCAGAGTTTGACACCTTCCTGGCTGAGTGTCCTCATCAGGGTGCTCCTTGAGGTCAGTTACTTCATGGGGGAAAGCCAGAAAGGGGAGCTCTGAAGTGCTGGGGAGCTATGTCACCCTCCCACTGCTTCCCTCACACCCCCGATTATTCTGACTTTTAGGCAAAAGCACTGCAGCATCTGCACCACGTCTTCCCCGCCCTGCTTACTGGGCACACAATCCCATCATAACAGCATGCCAGCGATACCTCGCTAGTTAGAAACTGCAGCTGGTAGGGAGGTAATCTCCGCTAGGCCACATGGCTGCCAAGTGGCAGAGCCGGGATTCGCACGCAGAGCCCTTCCCTGGAATCCTCAGGGCTAGGTGGACAGCAGCAGAGCCCTCCCTCCTCTGAGGCTCAGAGCTTCACGCTGCCTAACTGAAGACTGGAAGGAATACTCGAGGGGGAATGTTAGAAAGACCTCTTTAGACGTGTAGATCTTCAGTAGCTCCTTAGCATTAAGGAGGCACACGGGGTCCCCAGTTGACTGCCCTGCTTTAGTGAGGGACCCAAGTCCACTGGGTGCAGAAGGGCCCTTCTCGGGGGACAGTGAGTGGAGGATGACATAGCAGGTGGCTTCGTGCCTGGGCCCAGCATGGGGCAGGAGGGATGATCCAGGACAGCCTGGTCAGTCAGACTCCTGCAGCCTACGGTCTAACCACATGGAGGCGCTGTGCAACCCGGCCACATAGGGGCACGTGCCCAGGGCTGCAGCCCTCCTCCTGGGGCCCGTAGTGACAAGAGGATAATCAAATGGGAGGCCTTTTAGCTCAAGGCCTGGCTTGGGGCTCATGGCCCTTGGACTCTGGGTCTCTACCCTGCCTGCATGTCCCTTTGCCATCATTTTGAAGATGACCTCTTAGCTGGCTTTACTTTCCATTTCATTTGGTTAACATACAGCATGTTCATTTAGCTTTTATTTACACACTTTTAATTCTCTATCCTTCGATGCCTTACCATTCTGGTTTTCCTATCACGTACTTCTGCTTTCTCTATTTTTTGAACTGATTTAGAGTGATTTTAGTGATTTGAGTGATTTTAAACTCTGTTTCTAACAACTTTTGAAAAATAAAGCACACACATGAATAGGATGCCAAAGAAGGTAGTTCTTCGTTCTGAGCAAGGATAATGATGTGCTTTTTCCTTCTTCTCCAGTCATTTCTACAATGATCTTATTAGCTGTGAACATTATGACTTAGATTCTAAAATCTAACTACAAGGGAGCTAGAATACACAAGCTAGCTTGGGGTGCCCCACTCCCGGGGTATCTTCTCCCCCAAGACCCACCAGGACACCCCACCCCCACCCCCAGCAGGCCTCACCTGGTCAGAATGAGCTCCTGCCTCCTCTCTGGACCACAGCCCGGTTTACAAACCCCATCAGTCCCAGCCCTGCCTGCCAAAGTCCCAGGTTTACAAGCTACGCCCCCTAGAGGTCCACGTGGAATCCTCTCCTCTGGCCCATGCAGTCTGCTCATCGGAGTTCCTGTCCTGGCGCAGTGGAAATGAACCTGACTGGGAACCCTGAAGTTGCAAGTTCGATCCCTGGCCTTGCTTAGTGGGTTAAGGATCTGGCGTTGCCATGAGCTGTGGTGTAGTCACAGATGAAGCTCGGATCTGGCATTGCTGTGGCTGTGGTGTAGGCTGGCAGCTGCAGCTCTCATTCAGACCCAAGCCTGGGAACCTCCATAAGCTGTGGGTGTGGCCCTAAAAAGTAAATAGAATTAAATAAATAAAAAATAAAATCTATAACTACAAGGGAAAACTGATGGTGTCATTATAAAGTCATAGATCTGGGGTTTTCTTCTAGACCCAATGGCCAAACCTTTATCTCCTTCTCCAAAATGCACTCCCCACCCTGCCACGTACACAAAATAATAGTGAATGTATCTTTAGGAACAAAGCATTTCCACTCCTGGACTGCTAAGGACTTCCTCGCACACCCATTCTTCCTGAGGTGGACATGGTCTAGAGATCCTGGGGTGCCACCTCTTCAGCCACCTGACACCAAGTGAAAATAGGACTATCGTGCACCAAGGAAAAAAAAAAATCCAACAAAACTTCGGGAAAAGTTAAAAATCGCACCACCTCTTGAACCATCCAGAAGCACTCCATAAAAGCAATCTGAGTCATTCTTTAACAAACCATGACTTTTAGAGGATTTCCCTAGTGTATTAGAGATCCTGACTTTTCCCCTATATCAGGCGATCTTGGCAGATGGCCCAGCTCCAACAGATCTTGGATTAGATGTATTCATGCTTCTCTCAGTTATTATCAAAATCAAGAAACAGGGCCCCCAAGAAGTTCCCGTGTGGCACAGTGGGTTAAGGATCTGGCACTGTTGCAGCTGTGGCTCGGGTTCAATCCCTGGCTCAGGAACTTCCACATGCCCTGGCTGTGGCAAAACACACAACACACAACACACACACACACACACACAACCCCAAAGCACCACAAAACTTGGAACCTGACCTCCATTAAAAGAAACTGTCAAGTTGAAGAAATAGTTATACCTTTGTTATCTTTGAAAAGAGAATGGGATGGTATCACAGTAGGCTTCGGCGCCTACCCTACAGAGTTTAGGAATAATCTGAGGAATGAATCAATCTCCATTTTGCAAATAATGAGCAAAGACTGAGAAATTAGGCAATCTGTCCAATATCAAAGAGGCAGCATTTAGCAAACCTGGTATTCCAAACCCAGGTCTCACTCCCAGACACCGTACTCTAGTATTTTCTTTTCTTTTTTTCCCAGTCGTGGCTGCACTTTGTGCCATAGACAGCAGCCAGAATACAGAGGCAGCTGCTGTCTCCAACATTCCTGAAGTGGGAATCACGGAGAACTGGATTCCATTTATGACTCGATCATTAATATTGTGTGACACTGGGTAACTTATTAACCTCTGGAACTCAGTTATGCTCAGCTATAAAATCAGCTTCTAGATCAATCACTCTCTTTAAGGTCCTTTAAACTCAAACCACGTTTAAAATTCTAAGATTCGTGTGAAGCGATGGGATTCATTACTTTCTCAGGCAGCCTCATTCCCCACAGACTGGAACTGTCCACTGGTCAAAGACTGCTCTCCCTCAGCCTTTCCACTGCCTCCCATTCCAAGCTAAGAATGAGCAGTGTCTCTCTCAGTGGGATCCCGGATGCAGTGGGTGAGGAAAAGACGGGCAAACGCCGGCTTCTACGTCGGCTTCCCAACAATCCAGGTCAGCGACCCAGCACTGGCGTTGAAGTCGCCTCCTTTCCCACGCCCAACAGCTTTGTCGCCGCTGTCATCCAAACCAGCCTCGCCCTCGCTCCACCCAGAGCAGATTCCGATGGGAACCCGCATCCTCCCGGCGAGCGCGAGCCCCGGAAGTGACGTCCTGCGTGCGTGGCGTGCGCTCGCGGCGCCGGGGGCGGGGCGTGCGAGAGGGAGGGCCGGCGTGAGGGCGGGTTGTGGACTGGCGCCGGGACCTACTCGAGCGACGCGGGGAGAGCTGCGGTCCCGACACGGGTGGAGCCGCAGACGAGGTACGGGTCGGACGGACGGGGCCCGAAGGCTGCGCGGTCCGCGACTCCGGGCGGAGGGGTGGCGGCGCCGTCCCGACGGGGGCGGCTGGGTCATTGGTCTAGGCTGTCCACCCGGCCGGGGCCATCTCGCTCCGGTGCCTCCTGCAGTCCTCCGTCCCAGCCCCGGGCCCGGTGGCGGAGCCCTGGCCGGTCCCAGGCCGTCGCCGGCCCCCTTCATCCTCTTCGTGTTCGGCCAGCCGTTTTCGGGCGCTCGTCGCCAAGTTCTCCGCGGCCCGGCCCAACTCCGACGGACAGACGCGTCTCGTTTCCTGGCAGCCTCCTGCCGCCCGTCCACCCTTGCGGGGTGGCTTCCCTCCGGCCGGCTCCGTCCTCAATCTAGTCGGCGGAGTGCGAAGGGACACCTGTGGTGGTGGCCGGCCGGGTCGTCCCTTGGACTCCTCGGGGACCCGTCGTAGCCCTGCCTGGGCAGGGCCGCCGGGACCTTAGGATCCCGCGTCGGTCTCGGAGAGGGAAGGGTCCCGGAGCTGGGAGGATGCTGTCTTTCCCGGTGTGGGGATTGGAAGACTGGTCCTAACTTTCTTCGCGTGATTGAGGACAAAGTTGTGAGCTTGGGGTTAAGATCACAAGTCCCTGCTTCCGAACCGTCTTGGAGGAGAGCAGAGGTGATGCTCATCACGGAAGTTGAGTCGACGGGGAGGAGGGACCCAGCCGCTCAGGGAGTAGATCAGAACCTGCTGGTGGTGTCTCGGCGCTGATGACCAAGTCCTGTGATTGGGAAATGTGTCCGTGGGCGCTGGGGGCTCGCTTTGCTTGTGAGATGAGATGTGAAAATTTGTCAGGATGAGTTTACAGCATCACCTGGGGAGTCGTTTTTTGGATCTGAGGAGTTGTGGCTTTTGTTTTGTTTTGTTTTTGAGGTTAAAACATTGTTGTGCCTTTTTTTCTGTAAACCTAAGGCTGCATCACCCCCCCCTCCAGTCTATTAAGGTTACTAATAAAGTACCTTAAGCCGTACCGAGGAAGCTTGCCGGAGGTGCGAGAAGATTTGAGTTTTATTTGATCCATTTAATGACAGATAACGTTAGTTTTAAGAGTTACTGATTCTTAGGTGGAAAATTAAGAAGTGTTGAAGGATTTGAATTTTTGGGACCTTCCAAGCCATCATTTTCTTCTCTAGAAGTTAGCCAGTTTAGGGGAGAGGGACAGCAGAGGTACTTGCCATAAATGTGAGCAGCGTCAGCTAAGAGAGAGCACTTAGGGGGACACCCCAAGTGTCTGGAGGGACTGCAGGGCGTGGAATATATCTGAAAGTGTCCTGAAGAATGAGTAATATTCAGACTAGCAAGATGGGGTGGGAATTTTAGGGGTAGTGGGAGCGTGGGGTTGGGGCACCTAAAGGAGGAGAGGGTGGTAACTACCAGGAGGTGGTTTTTGAAGAGTAGTAAAGGAGTTCCCGTCGTGGCGCAGTGGTTAACGAATCCGACTAAGAACCGTGAGGTTGCGGGTTCGATCCCTGCCCTTGCTCAGTGGATTAACGATCCGGCATTGCCGTGAGCTGTGGTGTAGGTCGCAGAGGTGGCTCGGATCCTGCGTTGCTGGGGCTGTGGCGTAGGCCAGTGGCTACAGCTTCAATTAGACCCCCTAGCCTGAGAACCTCCACATGCCGCGAATGCGGCCCTAAAATGACAAAAGGCAAAAAAAAAAAAAGAAAAGTAGTAAAGTACCGGGCAGAGCTGTGGTGGCTGATAGGGGCAGAAATGCAGGAGATTGGGGTGGGGGGGCCCTTTTATCTGGTTATGACAGGACCAGGGAAGGGTTTTAAGGAGGGTTATGTGCCTGGTTCAAATGGAATTTTATATTGTCTTACACACAGGCTGCTGTGTATGTGACAGACGTGCCCAGTATAGTGCTCAATTATGTGCTACTTGTATTTTAATCTTTTCTGCTCATTAAATGAGTTGAATTCTCTTCTCATTTAATAATTGTGTGAGAGTTCCCATTGTGGCGCAGTGGAAAAGAATCTGACTAGGAACCATGAAGTTGTGGGTACAATCCCTGGCCTCACTCAGTGGGTTAAGGAACTGGCACTGCTGTGAGCTGTAGTGTAGGTCGCAGACGCGGCTCGGATCCTGTGTTGCTGTGGCTGTGGCATAGGCCGGCAGCTGTAACTCCGATTCGACCCCTAGCCTGGGAAACTCCAGATGCCGCGGTGCGGCCCTAAAAAGCAAATAATAATAATAATAATAATAATAATAATAATTGTGTGAGAGTGTCTGACCCTGCTTACTTGTAAGCTTCTATAAACAGGAATTCTGCCATTATCTCTTTGCATCTCAATCCAAGTTGGGCTTTCAGAAGTGTTCATGAGGACTTGATGAGAACTCATTGATTTCTTTTTCTCTCTTTCTCTCTTTTTTTTTTTTTTTCCCCCCTTTTTAAGGCCGCTCTGTGACACAAGGAAGTTCCCAGGCCAGGGGTCAGATAGGAGCTAAAGCAGCTGCCGGACTACACCACAGCAACGCCGAGTCCTTAACCTACTGAGTGAGGCCAGGGATCGAACCTGCATCCTCATGGATACTAGTCGGGTGTGTTACCACTGAGCCACAATGGGAACTCCAAGGAATCATTGATTTCTGATGTTGGTTTTCAGAAGAAAATATTTGATCAGTACTTATTATCTACATACAGAAGAACTAAGGTATTGTTTTATTGACGCTTGTCAGTCTTTGACTAGAGAAGTAGAATTTCTGTGTTGACCATGTGAGTTTACTTTTTGGCATGTGTGTTTATGTTGGCTGCAAAGTAAACATCTCTGGTAAAGATGACCCATCCCAAAAATGTAGGTGATGCCTGTGTAACATAACATACCTGTCTGTCCTGTGACTCAGAATGGAAACGCTATTAAGTGGCTTCTTAACCCAGCAATAAACTTGTCACCCTAAAAAAAAAAAAGGAAGCCTTACAATAGAGGCCAAACATATTTTTGAAAGGCTTATTAAATGTTTATTTCTGTCATAAAGCAGTGTAGAAGCATTGTATATGTTGTCTGGCATGACTAAAATGCCTTGAAATAATCTAGACCATTGTTGACTAAACACTTGGAGAAACAACAACAGTTGACGTATGTTTATCCTGTGTACTGTTGTGTAACTCATGTTTTATATGTTTATTTGGATGAAGCTCCAAAAATTCTTTAGGAAAAGGCTGTACTTTGTGGTGTTGCTTTCAAGTTACCCTGTGAGATTCCTCTCGTCAATGAAGTTACTGTCGATGGGGTAGGAAGTATAATTTTTATTGTATAGTAGAACATTTTTTCATGTCCCAGGAAGCATGGCTCATTTGCCTGTGGTCACTAGGAGGGTGAAGGATTGTAATCAATTAATTAGATAAAAATTAGCTAAAAGTTAGTTGTGATCAGAATGTTAAGTATGAGCTCACAGAAGGGCAAAATTTTCCCCACTAAGAGAGCCTTAAGCTTTTTATTTTCCTCCAGTGACAGCAAGAAGATTAGTGAAATCCCTGAAGCAGGATTGCAGCAAGAGCTTTGGAGGCTCTAACTTCTGTGCTGTCTCACGTTAAGGCAGCATCCGCGGTGCTAGGCACAGGGCAGTTCAGAAGGAGCTGTACAAAAGTTGTCCAAGTTTCTTTGACGCTAGTCCATTCAGTTCTCATTTAGGATTAATACCCAGATGCAACTGCATTCGTGGTGATTTCATTTGTATTTTAAAAATAAAAATGATTTTAGGGGGATTTTTGCATGGGATGTATTTACAATTTTCTTTATGCTCCAGAGTTAAATATATGTAATGAAAGTGTCTAATTTTGGTAGTTCCTCTGTTGTTAACATTTCCAATTTTAAACATATTATTTGCTACAACGCTTTTTTTCGTTGGGCACACAGGAAAGATAATGCCTCTAGAAACTGAACTCATAAAATGTTTATTAACGGAAGAAAATATTCTTATTGTGCTATACTGTTTTTTAAGTGGAACGTATTTACTTTTGTCACTTGTTCCAGAAGGGACTTATAATGACTTAACAAAGATATATACAATATAATATAACTATGCTTGATAACAGAAATAAAGGGGTGATGAATTCAGAACTGTGGGAGAAAAATAAGACAGAAACAGGCATGAGATCTGTACACAGAGTACTTGGATTGAAGTCTTAAGTATTTGTTCAAGGGCCACAAATTCAAATCTGCTTTTTTGGTAGCCAGTTCAGAGAGGAATTTAATCAGTTATAGATGGTTCAGTGACCATAAAATAAAAGGCCAATTTCTCCTTCGGATTCCCAAAGATTCCTGGTATTGAGAAACCCCTCAACTGTATCCTTAAGTAAATACGACATGCATTTTCAGGGGGCCGGGTTATGTTTTACTTTGTTTTTTAGTAAAATTCCTCATTGCCTCTTTGTGTAGGTTGATGACACGAGATCAAAACATAGTTCAATAAAAACAGTTCTGGTGCTGGCAAAATAATGTGGTCAAAACACTTAGATCTCTAGACTGATTTAATTTAAGGATCTGTTTTACATCATGGAGAGAAGTAGATGGGGATTGCACATTTTTCAGGTTACCTTTCATTTTGTTTCTCAGTGAGCTGTTGTTATGCATTTATCAGCACTGGAGTCTGAATTTGTGCTTCCTGACAAGTTCCTTGAGTACATCTATTTTTTATGTTGTTGGTTAATCACAGAGCCTTATTTTTAGTAGGCGTGCTTTATTGTGGGGGCTATGAAAATGGAGGAGACGACAAGGACAAGTATTTCTCCACACGCAAATGAGCTGAGGGAGCACTAGTGAATACCAAGATTCATTTCTGGAAGTGGAATTTGAGGTGTTAGCTCCAGCACAGAGAGCACTGGCTTGAAAAGTCCAGGCATATAGTTTATTTTTATGCCTTTTTTTTTTTAAATGGTTGTGCTCACGAGGATTGAATCTGAGCCACATCTGGGGATTGAATCTGAGCCACAGCTGCGACCTACGCCACAGCTGCAGTAACACCAGATCCTTTAACCCACTGTGCCCAGCTGGGGATCGAACCTGTACCCTCTCCACAGTGACCCGAGCCACTGCAGTCATATTCTTAACCCACTTCACCAGAGCAGGAACTCCTGATTTATTTTTAAGAAGGGTAGAGATCCACTCATCATAGATGCAGAATCCAGTAAATTGATATAGGTTTGCTCAAGCTACAAAGCTAAGTAACCTTTTAAGTAATAGTAGTTTAAACTTATCAAGTGCCAGCATGGGCCAGGTGTGTGCTAATAATAAGCTCTTTACATGCATTGCCTCAATATTGTCTTCTCCCCTTATTCCTTTCCTTAAAAGAAAAATATAAAGAAATGTGGTTCAGAGCAGTAACTTGTCCCAGGTCGCGCAAGAGGTGATGGAGATTGGAACTCAAGTAGTCTGGCGGACTCAGTGGTCTGCACCTGTGACTTTTTACTCCTTGGGATTGACTAGCCTGGGCCCACGACACAGGGCTAGACCTATAGTTAACAGACTTAAACACATTGGCAGGTATTAGAACCTGCCACTGCAAAAGGACTTCGAGCAATTCTTTATCTTCCCATCCAGAAAATGAGCTGAGAGCTACAAGTTCAGGGCATTTGGTCATAGTTTATAAAACTGGGGGAAAAATACATCTTCTAGGCATCCATCAGGGTTAGAGAAGTGAGAATATTCTTTTATGTGTGTTTGCATCTGAAATGCATATTTTTTCTTTCTATTTTTTATTAATTTGTCTTGTCTCCTTGTCTCAGGAGATAAGGAAAACCACAGTTATAGTTATAAAAATAGTTTCCCTTTCTGGAAACAGAGATCTGTATTTATATTCTAGAGTAAAACTTCAGGTGGTGATCTCACTGCTATGATTTAGGAAGAATTTAGGTTAGTAATTCTGTTACGTGTATGTGTTGTTAATCTCGTTGTGTTTATTAGAAATTGTATTGCATTAGAGTTGTACACATAAGTAAACCATTATTTACTGTGAGTTTTCATATGGGACTGTTCCAGATAATTCCCCAGATCCTTTTATTTTAAAGTATTATAATATAGCTCCTAAAATATGTTGTAAATTGTGACCTAGCCTCCTAAACTAAAGAGTAGAGAACATCCTTATTCATCCTTAATTAGTAAACAATGGGGGGAACTGTCCTTGCCTAAATATAGTTGTGTAACATACTGGTTCCTTAATTGCATTTCCATAAAGCTTTTGTCATTGTTAAATAGGCTCCTGAAAAATGGGTTGGGCTAGTAGCCCAGGTTTTGAATAGGATATTATAAGAAGATTACAAATTAAATTAAATGTGAAAACAAACAAAAAAAACCCTGTATACTGATGAAACAGAATGTCTTTGTCTCAGGAAGTAATATGCTTGGCTTTTGGCTATATTAGCAAATAGGCTTATATTTTTATTTGTATAAATTAATTAGCCTTTGCAGTTGGGATTGTATTGTGATAAATGTGTAGATTTCACTGCTCTGAGGTTTCCAGTGTTATATAGTTATGAATGGACTTATCCTATACATCATCTATAAGAAATAATAGATGGCACAGTGTTTTCATATCCATATGCTAGGTGCTGATACCCTTACAAAATAGCATATGATGTTACCTGCCCCAGGAAATAGACTGTCTAGTAAAAGACAATATTGAAATTCAGTATTTAAATCCTTTAAATATCAGCTGTGTGAAGTAGACACCACTTTCTCCCAAGAGCCTACTTTTATCCTTGTGTGTATTTGAGAACAAATTGCAGGCAGATTTTTTTTTTTTTTTTTTTTACCCATAAGAAGTTGTAGGCTATTTCCTTAAGGGAGAGTTTTTGCCTTTTCATTACTTTGGTCTAGTAACTGAACACACACATGCACAATTATATGTATGTAATCTCTTATATCTTATTTTCTTTATATATAAATCAAATAGTGCTTGAGAAATAAGTTGAGGTTTTTTTTTTTAAATGTTTAAAGTCCTTAGATTCTGTCAAAAACTGATCAGCAGGTCCGACTTTTAGCCCAAGCAGTTCCAGCCCCAAACACAACCAAAATGATTATAGTGAAGAGTGTGCCATTTAGGCAAGTGTAATGCAAAGATTTCAGTTTCATTCTTCAGTGAACACTTTAGCTGTGTTTGGAGAAGAACAATCTGAGTGCTAAAAAGTACTGTAAAATTTTTCTTTTTCTGAGGGTTTAATTTCAGGAAGTCTAGTTTATATAGTTATGAATTTTGGTGGCTTTATCAAAAATACCCAGTCTAGTAAACACTCCATCACCTCAGAATATCTTCTGATCTTTATTAACTAATATGTCTTTGTTGTCTAAATCTGTCATTTTGTGATTTTTAAGTTTTAATATTATGTGTAAGCTTTTCAGAACTCCCCTTAAGGTGCATATGTGAATTTTATTGTATGAAAAGAAGCCTGGTATTTAAGCTCTCTATTATTGTGTAAATTACCATTCTTTGAGCTGCCATAGATTTCCTAAAGAGAACTGGTTATGACCAGTGTATTCTTCTTAGCTTCCCAGGATGACTAATTTCTAATCACTTGACTCACATTAGAATTGCCTTGGTGGGTTAACACTGTTATCCTTAAATCACTTGTAGTGTTTTTTGCCTCAAAGTCTACTTTGTGTAATACTAGTATGGCTTTACTTTCTTTCGGTAAATGTTGCAGGCTGTATCTTTTTTCCATCCTTATGCATTCAAACTTTCTTCGTCCTAGAAAGCATCATGAAGTTAGATTTAGGTTTTTTTTTTCTTTTTCTTTAGTTCTGACAATTTTAGTCTTTAAATTAGAATCAGTCCATTTCCATTTAATTGTTAATTACATTTGCTATTATATCCATCTATTCCATTTGTTATAAGTATTTGCTGTATATATAATTTTCTTTTTGACTCACCTGTTTGAACCTGTTTTCTTTTTTTAACCTTTTTTTGGTTATTTGTTATCCAGTTATTGTTTAATATTTCTTCACTAGTGAACTTATACATTCTTTATTCTTCTGTGGTTACACTAGAGATTATAGCATATACCATTGACTTATTATGGTCCAATATGGATTATAACTTTTACCACTTCTTCAGTAATGCCAGAACTTTAAATTCTAACTCCATTTGTCTTTTTCCTGCCTTTCGGTATTACTGTTTTATGTGATTTTTTTTTTTTTTTGCTTTTTAGGGGTGCACCTGTGGCATATGGGAGTTCCCAGGCCAGGGATTGAATGGGAGCCGCAGATGCCAGCCTGTGCCACAGCTACAGCAACACCAGATCTGAGCCATGTCTGTGACCTGCACCACAGCTCTCAGCAACGCTGGGTCCTTAACCCACTGAGTGAGGCCAGGATTGAACCTGCAGCCTCATGGTTACTAGGCAGGTTCATTAGCACTGAGTCACAGCGGAAACTACTTTACCTATTTTAATTCTACATATATTTTAAGACATAGAAATTGCTGTTTTAAATATCAATATTCATATATGTTTACTTACATATTTACTCTTTCTGTTGCTCTTCCTCGCTTCCTGTGTTTCGTTTCTATTTGGGGTAGGATAATTGTCCTTTCCATCTGAAGGGTCCCCTCTGATATTTTTCCTAATGCAAGTCACCCATGATGAATCCCTTCATTTTGTTCTTTGTCTTGAAAAATGTCTTTATTTTCCCTTCAGTTTTAAAGGAAGTAATCACTGCACACCACATTCTAGGTGGGAATTTATTTTCTTTCAGCACTTTCAAGGTGTCATGCCATTGTCTTTTGTCTTTTTCTAAATTTCTTTTGAGTATTTGTCTGTTAGTTTTATTGTTGCTCCTAAGAAATTAATGTCTCCTTTCTTCCACTGGTTACTTGTCAGAGTTTCTCTTTGGTTTTGATTATCAACAGTTTAATTATGTTACGTCTTTGTGTGGTTTTCTTTGTCTTTATTTTTGTTTTTTCTTCCTGGTATTCACAGTTTCTTAAATTTGTGGATTGATTTTAAATTGGAAGTTTTCATTCTTTCCTCCTTTTTTTTTTTTGGCTTTTTGTCTTTATAGGGCCGTGCCTGGGGTATATGGAGGTTCCCAGGCCTAGGAGTCCAGTCAGAGCTGTAGCCGCCGGCCTATGCCACAGCCACAGCAACGCCAGATCCGAGACACGTCTGCAACCTACACCACAGCTCACGGCAATGCCGGATCCTTAACCCACTGAGTGATGCCAGGGATCGAACCCTCACCTCATGGTTCCTAGTCGGATTTGTTTCCATTGCGCCACGATGGGAACTCCAAATTCTTTCCGCTTAATACTTCTGCTCTGTTTACTCCCTCCTCTCCTTTTGGGACTGCAGTAGACTTCTTTACAGTGTGCCTTATTCTCTTTACATCCCCCACCCTGTATTTTCTGTTGGTTTTCTCTTTGCTTCAGTATGGGTGTATTTTATTTACTTGGGTTCTAGTTACTAATCCTCTCCTCGGCTGTGTTTTGTCTGCTGTTAAATCTACCCTTCAATTTTTTTTTTTTTTTTAGCCTCATCCACGGCATGTGGAAGTTCCCAGGCTAGGGATCAAATCTGTGCCACAGCAGTGACCTGGGCCGCTGCAGTGACACCACCTTAACCTGCTGCGCCACGAGGAAACTCCTGAATTCTTAATTTTAGCCACCGTTATTTACAAGTTTTTCTGTTAACTTCAGTGTCTGGATTATCTGAACATCTGTTTCTATTGTTTGTGTTTTCCTTTTGGCTTTCAGTTATATGAAAGCTAAACCTTACGAGTAAAATGGAACTCCAGATGATGCTGTTCTTTTTCAGAGAGGAAGTCCCCTCTCCCTTTTGCTAGCCACGTAGGGTAGGGGCTCATCATCGGATCCTACTAGGGACCAAGCTGATGGTCGAGATTGTATCGCCGGTTTGGTCGGAGAGTGTCCCCTCTAGCTTGCCTTTAGTTGCTAGCAAGGAGCCATCCTTGAGGGCTTCCAACTCATAGTCCACTGAATTAGCAGGGATCCCTTCCCCTCGTAGCTTCTTTGTCTCTTGAGAACAGTGAGATTGTTGAAAATTTCTGCTTCTGATTTTCAGAGGCTTTTAGTTTTGTTTTGAAGCCCTCCTTGTGCAGCTGTAGAATTCGGTAAATGTCCTCAGGGGAAAACCAGCTTTTTCTTTGGCCCAGTTATTTGACGCCCCTCTTTCATTGGGGTGGCGACTCCGTGAGTCTTGCTTTTCACCTCTCCCGAGGGCTCTCATGGTTTTTCTGCTGAAGGAAAGTCTGGATTCTCAGCTTTTTGCCTCAAAAGCAGCAAATGTAGGAAAGGAAAACCTGACTTCAGAATGTCATTTTGTTTCTCTTTTTCCAGAATCTAGACCCTTCTAGTCTCGGTTGCTTCAGCAGCTTTCTGATGCCTTTGAACATTGGTTTTTAAAATGTATCTGGCTTTCTAATTTTCAGCAGGAGTATTGGTTTGCCACAAGCTACTCTGTCATATTCAAAAAAGAGAGTTTCCCACTAGGGATGAAGTTAGGAGAAGAAATTAATTATGGTGCTTACTTTATAGCAGTGGTTCTCAAAGAGTAGCTCCTAGCCCCCGCACCTGGGAACTTGTTAGAAATGCAAATTCTCAGGCTCTACCTACCACAGACCTGAATCAGAAACTCTGGGTTGGGGCCCAGTCATATGTTTTAACAAGTCCTTCAGGTGATACGTATGCATGCTAAAATTTGAGAACCACTGCTTTATAAGTTAGGTTTTTTTTAAACTCTGTCCACCTACCTGCACTGGGCCCTGGACGGTGTTTAAGGGTGTTAAAAACCAAAATGTAACTGAGTAAACTTGAAGATCTAATTGGCTTTGTTAAATGATTCATGAATTGGGCGGCATCTTTATCTGGCACACAGAGCTACTCGGAAGGGTTATGCAGTGTGGAGGGCTTTTATAGCAAGGCGGGGGGACAAGGAACGGAAGTCATCAGCAAGGAAAACATGACAGTTCGCGGGAGGAAAGTAAAAGCTCAGAGCTTGTTGCTGGGAGAGAAGGAAGTCTTTCTCTTGCTGAGCTAGTGAGGTAGTTGCACTTCCTGTTTGGGGTGCAAGGTGCGTCCCTTCCTGTTAGTCAGTAACTGACGTCTTTCTGTTGTTGTAACAGTGGTCCTCCTGTTTGGGGTAATTGATAAGGAGGAGGCGTGAGAGAGCTCCCTTTTCAGGCCTTCCTCCCACCGATCCTAGTTGAAGTTTTCTTTTTATAATTTTCACAGGGGACAGAAAACTGTCCATGCAGTTACTTTGTCGGTCTTCTGAATAACTCATTTAATAAATTTAGAAAACACTGTTGAGTACTCAGTCTGTTCCTGGCACTCTGCTGTCTATGCACAGGGAGTGGACAAGTAAGCAGATAATCATAATAGAACGTGAATATTATACTAGCTGTGTTAATAAAATGCTGTAGAATCCAGAGAGATAGAATTATTCTGTCAGTGGGGAAAGAGGAGTCAGACGTTATTTGAAAAGAGTGGGGTTTGAAGGCAAACAAACAGAAGGATCTTATAGGCTTATTCAGAAATAAGATGACCATTTAATTTGTTGTCAAAAACAGGGCACTTTTAGGGTTCCCGTTGTGGCTCAGTGGTAACGAACCCGACTAGTATCCATGAGAATGGGGGTTCGATCCCTGTCCTCACACAGTGGGTTAAGGATCCCATGGTTGTGGTATAGGCCAGCGGCTCCAGCTCGCATTCAACCCCCTAGCCTGGGAACTTCCATATGCTGTGGGTGTGGCCCTCAAAAGACAAAAAAAGGTCACTTTTGAGAACCAAAGTGATGCTTTAGTGCCAGGACAACAGGCGTGTACCAGGCCTGTTCTTACTACCCAGGACATGTGATCACCATGTTTGTAGGGAGCAAGGGATGCTGTGAATCCACAGTCTGTGTCGACTGGTGGAAAGCTCTTTTCTTTCAATTATTTATAGAATTGACAGCAGTTCTTACTGGATGGTTTATTAGTTTCCTAAAACTGCTGTAACAAATTACCATAAACCAGGAGACTTAAAACAATAGAAGTTAATTATTTCGGACTTTTGGAGGCTAGAAGTCAGAAATCAAGGTGTGAACAGGGCCGTGCTCTCTCCGAAGGCTGTAGGAAGGAGGAGTGCTGGCAGTCGTCCGGGTTCCTTGGCTTGTGGCCGTGTCCTTCCAGTCTCTGCTTCTGTGGCCACATGGCCTCCGTGTGTCTCTGTGTCTTTCAGAGCCTTCTTATGAGGACAGTAGTCATTGGATTTAGGGCCCTCCCTAATCCAAGATGGCTTCACTTTAACTAATTATATATACAAGAGCCTATTTCCTTATCAGGTCACGTTCACAATGCTGGGGTCCAGCCTCTCTTTCGAAGGGACACAATTCAACCCACAACAGGTGGAATGGTTAATTTAGCAGCTTTAAAGTTTCTGTAATTTAATTTGATTAATTTTTTGTTAATACACAAGGCACTTCTCAAAAGCTTAAAATGTAATACAGATATTTATTTGAGCCTTCTAACAAGTCTGAATAAATACATTTCAGTCGAGGCTTGCTTTTTGTACTTCTTGTTTCGTAGATATGTGTATGTCTATCTCTTTGCCCAGCCACAGCAACTGACTAAGGATGAAATGCCTGCAGCAAAGTTAAAACTAAAGTGTTACTTTGAAAGAACAAAAACCAAAAACCTCTGATCCTTGAAGCCACCTTATATATTGCATTTTGCTATTTAAGTTGAGACATAATTTTTGGTCCGTTACTTGTTGAATAAATGACCAGCTGAGGAATTGGCTGCTTCTGTGGGGGAGAGCGTAGAGCATGGTGGAAGTAGACTGTAGCAGCCAGCTGGTTTTGCAAGTAATTTTGACTTCTTTCTTTGGGGAATGGCATGATCAGATTGGAGTTGTAATTTCACTTCACTGAAGAGGGTGTGACATAGTACAATAGAAGATTATTGTCTAGAATTCATTCCTTAAGAATGCTGCTCTGCTGGCTCTGCTCATTCCAAGAGCATAAACTCTACATTGTATTCCATGGGTTTAAGTATCATTCGGATTTATTGGGGCAGGCTAGTGTTTGGGTACTTTGGTATATCTAACATTGGAACTCTACCACTGAATCTCTGTGTGACAGTCAGATTCATTCACATGTTTAATGATAAGGTGAAACTTGGATACAGATTTGAAACACTGTCTTTGATTAAAGCTGTAGAATCTTCATAATATATAAAAAGATCAACTGTAAAAAGAAAGGTGTCATAGAAAAATGAGCAAAGAACAGGAACTGTTTAATTCTTCAAAGACAATATGCTGACGACCAGTAGGTACCTATAAAGATGGTAAGGAAGCACATATTAAAACAAGAAATGCTTTTCTTTTTTTGCCTTAAAGATTGGGAAAAATTAAAGATTAATGATGTAGTTTTTATGAGTTTGTGGGAAAGCAGATTCACTGTAGGTGGGGATGTAAATAGGTACAACCTTTTCTATGAGGCCAGCTTGTTGGTATAAATCAGTTTACAACACACACACCCTTTGATGTTACACGTCTGTTCCTAGGCAGTTCTTTCCATTTTGCCAGTGGTCTACTCTTAGCCTGCGTATCAGAGGTTTACAAATCCTATTAGTATATTTCTAAATATGATAAAATACTCCCTTCTCCTGTTTACTTAAAATACTCTTCCTAGTCTTTTATTTGCCTTTCCATTTTTGATTCTAAGTTCAAAAAAGTCTTGGAATACTGTTGTCTTTTACACTAAATGTAAAAATTTGGAAACATTTGCCATTTATAGAACATTTAATTTTCTCATACTGTGTCGTGCTATGTCTTGCCAACTATTTAAGCCTTCTTTGTATCTCAGTATTTTATGTAGATGACATAAATTTCTTACTAAAGTAGTTCCTAGGTGTTATATTTTGATACTATTGGGAACGAGATCTCCTCTTATGTTTCCTAACTTGCTGCCGGGCTATTATAAGGCTTTCATAGATTTCATGTGCACATATTTAGCTTGTTTCATACAAACATAAATGTTTTAATGAAATTTAGTAATTTTTAAATGCCTCAGTGTACATAGTGTTTTAATTTCTTTTTTTCTTCAGCCCTTCTAGATATATAGTTATATCTTCCTTACTAGACAGTAAGTGCTTTGAGGTCTGAAACTTTACTTTGACTTACGTTTGTGTCATAACTGCCTGTCATACAGTGTGAATCAGCGTATAAACATTTGTTGAATAAATGAATGAGGTCATCACGAGTAGGAAAAGTACTACAGGAATATAGTGGCTGTCTCTGGGTGATGTTTTCTTTATTTTCTACTTGTCTATATATCTTGGGTGTTTTAGAGTAACCATCTTTTACTTCTTAAACTGGAAGAAAAGCAAATTTAAGGGGAAAAACTCAACTTTAAATTCTATTTCTTAATTGAGGTTCAAGGATAGTTTATCATTTTAGTAGAGTTGATTGGATGTTTTCTATAAATCCCAGGTGAGTCGTCCAGAGGACTGATCTATGAGGACATGACATTGAACCTAAAAATAGAAAGCAGGACTCTCACAAGGCAGATAGTAGAAAGCTACTTGAATCTACAAAGAATTTTCTTGTTTTGATCTTAGGAAATGAACCTGATTTTCACGCAGAGCCTTAAGGAGGAACACACACAACTCTGAGCTTTGGGCTCCTCTGGCCCTTTTGAGGGTACCTCAGCCCAGATTAAATCCTAGCTCCGGGGCAGGGTTCACAGAAATTTCTACTGTCTCAGCAGTGGAGATCGAGATCATTTTTACTCTGTCCCCTCTACTATGAATGGGCCAATTGAATTATGCATTCTTTATGCCCACTTATTGGAGCACGGAGTGCAAAAGAGAGCTGTTTAACTCCTCTGAGCTCCCTCCTGGGTGCAGTGGTAATGGTAGCTTGCCTCTGGATTGTGGCCTGACTGGAGATATGTCTTTCTGCCCAGGGGAGACAGAGTTGATCTTCCATGTTTCTCCCTAACGGAAGCTCTGATGGCTAATCTAGAGGTGCTGACTGTGCCTGCTTTGCCCCAACAGAAACAGCTGTCATCGCTACTACATAGCCTTTCAAATCATGGCAGTCACTTTTATTTCGGTAGCTCATTTGCTTGCTTTATTTTTCATACTTAGAAATAGCAGTAATCTATCTGAGTGGAAGATATCTGATGTACATTGGTTCAATTGGGTGTTTTTATTTAAGAAGTTTTTTTTAGGGCCGCACCTGCGACATATGGAGGTTCCCAGGCTAAGAGTCTTATCAGAGCTACAGCTCCTGGCCAACACCACAGCCAGGGCAACACGGGATCTGAGCTGCATCTGCGACCTACACCATAGCTCATGGCAACCCCGGCTCCCCAACGCACTGAATGAGGCCAGGGATCAAACCCACATCATCATGGATCCTAGTCAGGTTCGTTAATGGCTGAGCCATGAAGGGAACTCCCTTAATAAGTTTTAAGTGGAATGTTTTTAGAAAGCTTATTTTTTTATTTTAATGGCCGCACCTGCAGCATGTGGAAGTTCCCGGGCTAGGGGTTGAATCAGAGCTGCAGCTGCCAGTCTGTGCCACAGCCATGGCAACCCCAGATCCAAGCTGCGTCCGCCACCTACACTGTAGCTCATGGCAACCCCGGATCTTTTAACCCGCTGAGTGAGGCCAGGGATTGAACCCGCATCCTCATGGGTACTAGTTGGGTTCTTAACCCGCTGAGCCACAATAGGAACTCACTTTTAAAAAGCTTTTAATTTGAAATTATAGATTAACAGGAAGTTGCAAAGATAATACAGAGAGGTCCTGTGTACTCTTCATCACCCAGTTTGCCCCAATGGTTATATTTTACATAACTATAGTACAATGTCGTAACCAATAAATTGACATCTCTACAACGTGTATGTACCATTTTATCACATAGGTAGATTCCTATAACCACCACTGTAGTCAAGATACGGAACTATTTCACTAAGATCTCCCTTTTGCCACCCCTTTTATAATCACACCCTGTACCAGCAGACCCCAGGACTCTCCCCAGGACTCCTATGCTCCTGGCTATGTTTTATTACAGTGAAAGGATGCCAAGCAGGGATCAATAAAGGAGAACAGTACATTGAGCAGAATTTGGAGGATGCCAGGCATCAACTTCCCAGAATCTTCTCCCAGCGGAGTTGACAGGGTGCATTTAGTCCCTCAGCAACAAACTGTAGCACTATGTGTGATAGGCTTTCTGTTGGGGAGGTTCACTTAAGCCAAAGATTCCAGGGTTTTTATTGGAGGCTGTTCACATAGGCACAAGCACCTTCATGACTGACCCCCAGAAAATAGCAGTATTCACTCTACATCACACAGTTTGCGCAAACTGTCTAAGATAAGTTGGTACAGTGTGGATCGAGACTCCAAGCATACAAAACACCCTTATCGGTTAATACAGAAGGACACTCCAAGACCTCGGTTCCCAGGAGCTGGCCAAGAGTCAGCCACACAAGCAGGCCCTTCTGAGAATGAGAATGTGCTTGATTTGAGCAACTCAAGCCTGTTAATTCTTCCGGCATACCTTTCCTTACCCTCACTTGTTAGAAATAGATAGGCTATGGAGGAACAGTTCTGGGCCCAGGGTGGAGGTGAGGGTTGGGAAGGTTGGGGTAGGCAAATAGAGTGGCTAGGGAAGGCCTTTCTGAAAGTGTGACATGAAAGCTGAGACTTAAATGGCATGAGAAAATTCCTCAAATGAACAGAAAGGGTTGTAACATCTGGGCATTTAAATACCTGTTCAGGGAGTTCCCGTCGTGGCTCAGTGGAAACGAATCCGACTAAGAACCATGAGGTTGCGGGTTCGATCCCTGGCTCAGTGGGTTGCGGATCCAGCGTTGCCGTGGACTGTGGTGTAGGTTGTAGACGTGGCTCAGATCCTGCGTGGCTGTGGTGTAGACTGGCAGCTGTAGCTCTGATTGGACCCCTAGCCTGGGAACCTCCACATGCAGCATGTGCAGCCCTAAGATGACAAAAGACAAAAAAAAAAAAAAAAAAAAAATTAAAATAAATAAATACATACATACCTGTTCAGAGGCTCCCAAAAAGAGAAATGGAAAGGAGGTCTGTATTCGCTTTCTGTTGTTGACATAATAAGTCATCACAAACTTAGCAGCTTAAAATAACACCCATTTATTATCTCATAGTTTTGTAAGTCAGAACTCCTGGCCTGCTCAGCTAGGTACTCTGTTAAGGCTGTCAGGAGGTCAAAATTAAGATGGTATCTGGTCTGGGCTCTAATCTAGAGGATGCCGGGAGAATCTGCTTCCAGACTTATGCAAATGTGCAGCAGAGTTGAGTTCTTTGAGGCTGTATGACTGAAGCCTTCATTTCTTTGCTGGCTGTCAGAAGCCGCCCACATTCCTTACATTTCCTCACCTTCAAAGCCAGCAGTCGTTCTTTGAACCTCGCTGACTTGCCATCCTGGCCTCTTCTATTATATATTTTAAAAACAATTTTATTGAGATAGAATTCACCCATTTAGAGGGCACTGTACAAAGCAACCATCATCATCGTCAACTTTAGAACATTTTCATCACCTCAGAAAAACTCCATACCCTTTAGCTACTCTCTCTTATTTTGCCCTCTCTCCCTTAGTCCTAAGCAATCACTATTCAACCTTCTGTCTCTCCAGATTTCCCTCTTCTGGACATTCATGTGAATGAGATCATATAAAGCATGCTCTTGTTATTATGATCGGCTTCTTTGACTTAGCATAATGTCTTCAAGGTTAGTCCACATGTGTTATGACGTGTCAGTACTTAATTCCTCCTTATGACTGAATAATACTTCATTGTATGAATGTATTACATTTTGTTTGCCTATTTATTTATTTATTTGTCTTTTTGCCTTATCTGGCGCTGCACCTGTGGCATATGGAGGTTCCCAGGCTAGGGGTCTAACAGGAGCTGTAGCTGCCGGCCTACACCACAGCCACAGCAACCCGGGATCTGAGCCACGACTGCAACCTACACCACAGCTCACGGCAACGCCGGATCCTTAACCCACTGAGCGAGGCCAGGGATCGAACTCGCAACCTCATGGTTCCTAGTCAGATTTGTTAACCGCTGAGCCACGACGGGAACTCCTTGTTCACCTATTTATTGGTTGGACATTTGGGTTGTTTCCCACCTTTTGACTATTATGGATAATGCTGATACAAGCATTCATGTGCAAGTTTTTATGTAGATATATGTTTTCATATCTCTTGGGCGTGTACCCTGGAGTGGGATTGCTAGGTAACTCATAAAAATCATTTCAGGATCTGTCAGATGGTTTCCAAAAGCAGCTGCCCCATTTTACATTCCTGCCAGCAGTGTATGAGGTTCAGTGTCTTAATATTTTTGTCAACACTTGTTATTATCTGAATTTTTAATCCCAGACATCCCAACTGAGTGCGAGGTGGTATCTCATTATGGTTTTGATTTTTATTTCCCTAATGATTAGTGATGTAAAAATTGTTGAATATGCTTACTGGCCATTTGTATATCTTCCTTGGAGAAGTATCTATTCAGATCTTTTACCCATTAAAAAATTGAGCTATTTATCCTTTAAAATAATTGAATTGTAATAGTTCCTTGTACTTTCTAGATTCAAGTTTTTTCTTTTTTAATCAGATGTATGATTTACAAATATTATCTCCTGTTCTGTGGGTTGTCTTTTCACTTTCTTGATGAGGTCCTTGGCAGCAAAGAAATTTTTAATTCTGATAAAGTACACTTTATCTATCTTTTCTTTTGTCATTTATGCTTTTGGTGTCCTAAGAAGCCTTTGCCAAATCCAAGATCATGGAATTTTACCTGTGTTTTTTTTTTCCAATAACTTTTATGGTTTAGGTCTTTAATCCATTTTTAGTTAATTATTTATTTAGTTATTTTGCTTTTTTTTTTTTTTAGGGCTGCATCCATAGCATATGGAGGTTCCCAGGCTAGCGGTTGAATCAGACCTGTAGCTGCTGGCCTACGCCACAGCCACAGCAACACTGGATTCGAGCTGCATTTGCAACCTATACCACAGCTCATGGCAACGCTGGAACCTTAACCCACCAAACGAGGCCAGGGATTGAACCTGCGTCTTCATGGATGCTAGTCAAATTCGTTTCTGCTGAGCCATGACAAGAGCTCACATTTTTAGTTAATTTTTGTCTATGTTGTGAGACAGGGATCCGACCTCATTCTTTTGCATGTGGTTATCCAATTGTCCCAGCGTGATTTGTTGAAAAGACTCTTCCATTTGATAGTTGTGACCATAGATGTGTGGGTTTATTTTTGGATTCACAGTTCTATTCCATTGATCCACATGTCCGTCCTTGTGCCAGTTTCACACTTATTTTGATTATCGTGGTTCTGTAGTAAGTTTTGAAATTGGGAGCTGTAAGTCCTCCTACATTCTTTTTCAAGATTGTTTTGAATTTTGTGGGTTCCTGTTCTCTTCTGCATATAGGGCTTATGTATTTTATTTCCACCTGGAAAATCAGGATAACCTCTCTATTTTAAGATCAGCTGATTAGTACTCTTAATTATCTGGAAAGTCCTCTCTTGACCATGTGAGGTAACAAATAATTGCAGGTGTAAAAGCAGAGTGAAGGTCAGGGAGGCACAAGGTCTCTGAGGCTTAGATTTGTGAAAAGGTAGAGAATGATAAGAACAGAAATTAGATGGGGGTTATTGAATGGAAATTCCAGAAGCATTAATTTGTCCAAAGTCCCACTGCAGAGCTGAGATGTGAATACAGACTTGACCGACCTCCATATTCCCATGTCTACATCAAATTTGTCTTCATGGACTCTTAGCTCTTATTTTTGCTCTCATCTTAACCTATATCACTGCTAGTACATGCTTAGTGGTCCTCATAGCAATTCTGTTACGTTTTTCTAGCTCTAGCATAGAACCCGAAAAGTCTTTGAGTGCAGGTAACAGGCTCCACTGGAGTGGGCATAAAAAAAACAAAAACTGTGGGATTAAGGGGTGTGTTTCAGAATCTGAGGGTAGGCAGGCAGCTAAACCTTAGCAAAGGATTGGAATTGAGAAATGGAAACCCCTCAGGACCTAGAGAGTCTTTTTCTTCTGTCACTTGTCTCTGCTTCTTGGTATGTGTCTATTTCACTCTGCGGACTGGTTATCCTGTTTCAGGGCACCTGATGGAATATGGTCATGCTACGGCCTCTCCATCATTCAAAGAGAACAGCCCAATCCCATTATCAGAACTTCATTTTGGGTCATGTATCTATCTCTGGTTCAGTTACCTGTGGCCCTGAAGTGGTGGGGGAGAGAGAAAGGGGCCAGCACCTTATATGAATGTGGCAGCCTACCTTTGTGAATTTGGGACATAGTTCCCTGAGAAAGGGGAAGTTGCTGGCACATGTGCCAGGTAGACTCCCTAAAATGTGTTTATTTTTATTTATTTATTTATTTTTTGCTTTTTTAGGGCCACACCCATGGCATATGGAAGTTCCCAGGCTAGAGGGTCCAAACAGAGTTACAGTTGCCGGTCTGTGCCACAGCTATAGCACCGCTGGATTCAAGCCACATCTGCGACCTATGCCTCAGCTTGCAGCCACACCAGACCCTTAACCCACTGAGTGAGACCAAGGATCAAACCCTCATCCTCATGGATACTGGTGTTAGGTTCATTACTGCTGAGCCATAACAGGAACTCCCAAAATGTGTTTATTTTAGTAACATACCTGTGCTATACATAGTATTTGTGGTATAAATTTTTTTTAACATACTGAATTGATAAAAGGAAAAAAAGTAGTTCTTTTTGCCCACTTCTCTTGGAATTGAAGGAAGGGACCACTGGGTGATGATGGTGAGATTAGTTCAGACTCTCAAAATAGTTTGATAGATCTCAGGACTTCTTACAAGTGTAGGCTCTTGTGATGTCCCTGCCACTTACTAGATTTCTGATCAAACAAATCATAGCTTCTCAGTCTCAGTGTCTTTATTATAATAGGAGGAAGTAGATAGTCTTTAAATTTTTTCAATTTAACTTTCTAGACTCTGGCTAGATTTTGTTATCCTTCCTTTCTACTTCAGCCTCATTTACTAAATGACAAGTGTAATGGATCCAAGTCCTGTCTTTGGAGGGCTTTCATCTGCCATTATAGAGGAGGTGAAGATGAGTGTTTGTAAACATGCGAGTCTCCCTGCCGCCTCATTAGTTCAGTGTTACAGATCCTGCTGCCAAGGTGTATTACCACCCCTCCTCTTTTTATTCCTGCTCTATTACCTCTGTTATTATTACCTCTATTATTATTAACCTCTTACTGTAATTGTCTCTTGATCATTATCCCTGTCTCCTGTTCTGCACTTTCCCCCAATCCAAACTGGAAATTGCCTTCTCAAGGTTTTGGGTTTTTTTTTTTTTTTTTTTTTTGACTGCACCTGTTGCATGCAGAAGTTCCCAGGCTAGGGATCAAACCCACGCCACGGCAGTGACAACACCGGATCCTTTACCAGTAGGCCACCAAGGAACTCCAGCCTCCCAGGTTTAAAAAAAAAAATCATTAAGTTGAATTTAGAGGAGTGTACAGTTTATGAATTTTAAGACATGTATAGATTTATGTGAACACCTCTGTAAGCAGAATACAGAACAGTTCTGTTACCTCTAGAAAACTTTCTTATGCTGCTCTTTTATAGACACCCTCCCTCCAACACTAATTCCTAACAAACACTGATTATATAGTACATAAATTTTTAAAACTGGCTTCATTCATTCAGCATAAGTGAGAATTCATCCAGGTTATTGGGTATATCAGCCCTTTTTGCTTTTTCCTAAGTAACATTCCATTGCATTGATGCACCACACAATTTGTTTATTCATTCATCTATTGAAGGATATTTTGGTTGTTTCCATTTTTTCCTGATCATAAATAATGTTACTAGAAATGTTTTTTATAGATTTTTGAGTAAACGTCAGTTTTATTTCTCTGGAGGAAATAACCAGGAATAGGATTGCTGGGTTGTATAGTAAGTGTATTTCACCTTTTATGAAACTACCAGATTTTACATGGTGGTTGTACTAGTTGCATTTCACTAGGAAGGTTCTAGTTGCTGTGCATTCTTGCTACCACTTGATATTCTTCTTAATTTTAGCTGTTCTAGTAGATGTGGAGTGATATCTCATGGTGGTTTTCATTTGTATTTCTCTATTGGGTGATGCTGCTGAACAGTCTTCCATGTGTTTAATTGCTGTGTAGTCGAGAACTGTGACTGACATGAGTTTTTTACCCTCTTACAAGTAACAGGTTAGCCTGCCAGTTTCATGGATGTTGGCAGAAGTCGTGAGATTCTGGAGTCAAAGACAAAGGACTTTATTATTCAGCAAAACAAGCTTCACCTCACATGGGCTCCCCCTGCCCCCAAATCTCTTAGGGCTTATGGCAGATGAAGAACCCGAATCTTATAATGCACAGCAAACAGACCCACCTGACTTTTGAACCAGAGGAAAATATTACATGTTTTACTTGACACTAAATAAACTCGCCTTCTGCCCTAAAGGGAAACAGTGATGTGTGCCTTCTGAGGATGTTAGATGTGCAAACACCCCTGAAGAGAGAGTCTGTTTTGAAGGCCTTGCACATAAAATGTGAGACACCTGTGGAGAATTGTCTCCCTTGTGTGTAACTTCTTTGGAAGTCTGTTCAAGTCTTTTGCCCATTTTTACTACTGGGTGATTTATCTTTCTGTTGAGTTATGAGAACTCTTTATATATTCTAGATGCAAGTCCTTTGTCAGATAGATGATTTGCAGGTATTTTCTCCCAGTCTGTAATTTGTTATTTCATTTTCCTAGCGATGTCATTCACAGAGCGAAAGTTTTTATTTAGTTTTGCTGCGAAGTTCCGGTTGCAGGTTTCAGCCCATCTTCTGCGGGCCATAGTTCTGATGCCAGTTTATTTTTCAGAGCCTTTGCAGTGCTGTTTTGATCTGTTTCCTGCTTGTTCCAGTCTGACACCTGTACGGTGGTCTCTATTAGTATGCATTTTAGTCTTTGGTCCTGAATGGCTTCAGATTCGTGCATGCACAGCCTAAGGGTGAATCCAGAAGTTCACAGACAGCGCTTTCAGCTGCTTTCTTGAGTTCTCACTGATTTCTCCTGTGCTTTTTAAGCTCCCCAGCAGCTCCTCTTCTCTCCTCTGGGTGGAAAACTGTGGAGTTAGTTAATCCGCTCTGTGTTGTAGTTCCATCAATATCTGCCCACTCAGGGCCAAGAAATAGGAGCCCAGAAAGTGAGAGAAATGGATAGATAGTTCCCCTGTGCTCAGAGTTGAGCTCCTGCGGTCTCTTATTCTAGCTGTTTCTGTGGACACTGAGTGATTGCCTATGACTTAGGAGGAGGAAGAAAAGGGAAGAAAATGGAGGGATTTTCATATTTCTTAGCGTTAAGAGTTCCCTTTTGCATTCTCTGAACCAGAGCTAGAGGAGCTCTCTCTGTGCCCTGGTGTCCATTTCTGGTTTGGCTTCGTGATGCTGGAGGGAGAAAATGGTAAACTCCCCGAGAGGTCAGTGATCCTTTGAATTCTGGTCTCCTTCCCCGATTCTCCTCCTCAACAGTGGTGCTTAGCACATGCCATCTAGGCTTTAGAGCTGGACTACCCCTGTGAAGTCTCTCCCACATTGTGTGGCTACTCGTGTCTGTCCTCATTTCTCTTCTTGTTTTTATTTTTATCCTTGACTTCCTTCTAGAGCTCGCCCCTGTGCATGTGTACTTTAACGTTCAGACACAGATGGGATCTGTGCACAAGCATCTCCGCCGAGGTCTGGCCGCCAGAGCCTGTGCACACGCACAGGAGAAGCGGGAGAGCCCGGCCGGAGGAGCTGGTGGCTAGACGTTCGAATGCGTTCCTGGGCTCCGTCTCTGACCCAGGAGCAGAGGGGACGTTGTGACTACCTGTACAGTTGATTTTAGAGCAGAGTATTTATTGTCTTCCTCACTTCATCTGACTGGAAGACAGAACTCCATCTCTCAAGTTTTACGTCTTAAAATAGATGGCGTGATTTCCTCTTTTCATTGAAACGGGATGCTGTTATTTAGACTTTCTAGCCTGGGGTTTAAAAAAGCCCTTATAAGGAGTTCCCACTGTGGCTTGGCGGGTTAAGACCCCACATACTATCCATGAGGATGCAGGTTCGATCCCTGGCCTCACTCAGTGGGTTAAGGATCCGGCATTGCTGTGAGCTGCGGTTTGGGTCACAGATGCGACTCGGATCTGGTGTGGCTGTGGCCATGGTGTAGGCTGGCGGCTGCAGCTCCGAGTTGATCCCTAGCCCAGAAGCTTCCGTTTGCTGAGCGTGCAGCCCTAAAAGAGCCCCTGCCACCGCCAAAAAAAGCCCCCTCGTAACTGAACTTCACAGCTAACTTCTTCCTTTTACCTCCTGTGTTTACTGCATCCTTCATGTTCTGCATTTGCTATTCTGTCTGAGCTTTTTGTGGTAGATGTTCTTCTTGTCTGGAATGTCTTCCCTCTTTTGTGTCATCGCTCCAAGACCCTCTAAACTTCAGCTCAAGGCCCTTGAGGGTCTGCAGCCTCACCACGTGGTCTCCCCACCATCTCTAAGTCAGAATTGCCTCACCTTCTCCTCCCCCACAATTTCATAGCACCTTTCTCTTCTTCTGCATTGTTGAGTCAGCCTGTGATTTTGGTTATGAGTTTTCATATCTAATAAAATAGAGATAGTATCTGCCTTGGTTTTTGTGAGAAATATTTCTATTAAATAACTGTCAATATGTTAGGCATATAGGGAGTGGCAAGCAAATAGCAGACTCATGTAAATGTATCCGATTTTGCTGAGGGCCTTGAATGCTGTCTCATGGAGTTTTAGGTTTTGTTCTGATGCCTTAATTACATTCACTTTCTTGGTGAATGTTAAACTATTTCATTTGAGACAAAGTATTCTTTTTTCTTCTTTTCTTTTTATGGCTGTCGCGCATGGAAGTCCCAGGCTAGGAATCTAATTGGAGCTGCAGCTGCTGACCTATGCCACAGCCACAGCAACACCGGGTCCAAGCCACATCTGTGACCTGTACCACAACTTGCTGCAATGCCAGATCCTTAACCCACTGAGCAAGGCCAGAGATCACACCTGCATCCTTACAAATACTGTGTTGGGTTCTTAACCCAGTGAGCCACAGTGGGAACTCAGTTTTTGGTTTGTTTGTTTGTTTCTTTTGCTTTTTACTTTTTAGGGCTATACCTATGGTATATGGAAGTTACTGGGCTAGGAGTTGAATCGGAGCTGCAGCTGCTGGCCTACACCACAGCAATGCGGGATCTGAGCTGAGTCTGTGACCTACACTATAGCTCGCAGCAACTTCAGATCCTTAACCCACTGAGCAAGGCCAGGGATTGAACCCGCATCCTCATGGGTCCTAGTCAGATTCATTTCCACTGAACCACAGTGGGAACTCCCTACATTATTTTTTATATCATTGAAATGAAATTGTCTTTTTGAGCCAAATAACATACTGTACTAAGAACGTAGAGTATTTCAAGAGGATTGTATTTGTCCCTAGAGTTTAAAATGTAGAACTTAAGAGTCTTCTCCATCTTAACCATTTTTAGAGTGTATGTTACAGTACAGTAGTGCTAACTGTGTGCACCTTGTGCAGTAGGTCTCTAGAACTGTTTTTGTCTGGCAAAACCGAAATTCTGTACCCATTGAATAGCAACTGGTCTTTGCCTCTCTCCTCCCAGCCCCTGGCAACCATCACTGTACTTTCTGGTTCTAAGACTTTGACTACTTTAGATACCTCATGTAGGTGGAATCAAATAGTTATTTGTCTTTTTTTTTTCCCCTTTTCTAGGGCCACACCTGCAGTATATGGAGGTTCTTAGGCTAGGGGTCTAATCGGAGCTGTAGCCTCTGCCTGACGCCACAGCCACAGCAACGCGGGGTCCGAGCCGTGTCTGCAACCTACGCCACAGCTCATGGCAACACCGGATCCTTAACCCACTGAGCAATGCCAGGGATCAAGCCCGCAACTTCCTAGTTCCTAGTCGGATTCGTTAACCACTGAGCCACGAAGGGAACTCCATTATTTGTCTTTTGAAGACTGGCTTATTCTACTTGACATCATGTCCTCAAAGTTCATCCATATGGTAGCATGTAATAGGATTTCCTTCTTTTTTTAAGCCTGAATAATATTCCATTGTATTACCACATTTTCTTTATCCATGCATCCTATGTTTATCTTTTGATAGATATTTAGGTAGCTTCCAACTCTTGGTTATTGTGAATAATGCGCAGTGAACATGAGTGTGCAAATTTTTCTTCAAGATCCTATTTTCAGTTCTTTAGAGTATATACTCAGAAGTGGAATTGCTGGGTCATATGCTGATTCTATTTTTAATTTTTCAAGGAACTGCCATACTATTTTCGAGTGGCTGTCCCACCAGCTATGCACAAGGGCTCCAATTTCTTCACATCTCCACCAATACTTGTCGCTTCTTGTCTTTTTGATGATAACCATTCTGACAGTTGTGTGGTACTCTCTCATTGTGGTTTTGATTTGCATTTCCTTAATGATTAGTGACATTGAGCATTTTTCACAATTAGTTGGCGTTTGTACATCTTCTTTGGAGAATTGTCTATTCAGGTCCTTTGCTCATTTTTAATTAGATTATTTTTGTTGTTGAGTTGTAGGAGTTCTTTACGTGTTTTGGATATTAACTTTTTATCAGATATATGGTTTGCATGTATTTTCTCCCATTCAATAGGTTGCCTTCTCACTCCCTTGATTCCTTTCCTAGGAAGAAGTTTTTAAACTTTGATGTAGTCTCGTTTGTCTATTTTTGCTCTTGTTGCTCATGCTTTTGGTGTCATGTCCAAGAAGTTATCACCAAATCCAATCTTGTGAATTTTACCTCTGTCTTCTTTTAGGAGTTTTATAGTTTTATATCTTGTGTTTATGTCTTTAATCCACAGTTAAGGAGTTCCTGTTGTGGTTCAGCAGAGATGAACCCCACCGATATCCATGGGGTTGCAGGTTCGAGTCCTTTCCTTGCTCAGTGGGTTAAGGATCTGGCATTAAAAAGGGAAAAGGGATAGAAAAGAAAAGGGAAAAGAAGAAAGGGAAAAAAACTCACAGTTGATACTTTCTTTAGATACATAAAGTTTTTTTTTTTTTTTTAGGGCCACACCCATGGCATATGGAAGTTCCCAGGCTAGGGGTCCAATTGGAACTGCAGCTGCCGGCCTGTGCCACAGCCACAGCAACGCCAGATCTTTTAACCCACTGAGCGAGGAGGCCAGGGATGAAATCTACCTCCTCAAGGATACTAGTTGGATTCGTTACTGATGAGCCACAATGGGAACTCCCTAAAGTGTTCTTTATATTATTGGGCAGGAATAAAAAGTTTTTTCTTTAGTATGACAGGAATTTTGCTATATTTAAACTCCCCCCCTTCTTCCTTTCCTTATAGCTAGAAGATGATAGACTCATTCTTTTTTGTTTTTAATTCCTTTACTGTAAATAGAGTGGTAGTGAGTTCAATTTCCTTTCTTTCTCTTTTTTCTTTTTTATGGTCGTACCTATGGCATATGGAAGTTCTTAGGCTAGGGGTTGAATTGGAGCTGTAGCACCACAGCTGAAGCAACTTCGAACCTGAGACCCACACCGCCAGTGGTGGCACCCGGGTCCTTAACCTACTGAGCAAGGCCAGGGATCAAACCCACATCTTCACGGAGCTACATAGGGTTCCTAACCTGCCAGCCCACAATAAGAACTCCTTTTCCTTTTCTTTAGTGAATTCATTTTCAACAACACTTTCTTGTTTCTTATTTGATTAGCAGGAAGAAGATGAGCCTTAAGTCTGAACGTCGAGGAATTCATGTGGATCAATCAGAGCTGCTATGCAAGAAAGGATGTGGTTACTACGGCAACCCTGCTTGGCAGGGTTTCTGCTCCAAGTGCTGGAGGGAGGAGTACCACAAAGCCAGGCAGAAGCAGATTCAGGAGGATTGGGAACTGGCAGAGCGGTAAAAGGATTTAACTAGGAGTGGTTTGACAGTGATGTAATTGGATACATAGCTCTGTCATTGTCAGAATACATTTTTCTCCTCTGCTGGAGCTATCCACAAGTCAGTCTAATACTAGGATGAATGAATTTTTTTCCCCCCTCAATCAGCATTTAATGAAGGTTTTTAGTGATTTCTTCAGTTTGTCTTAACTTTTGCTTATTTCGTGTTTGGGATGCATTGGTGTCAACACTCTAATATATAGACAATAAGCTCCTTGGAGTAGGATGGAAATAAACATACTTCATGGTGCAGATTAAATGAGGTAATTAGATGTAATGTACGTAGTATAGGGCTTGGCACATGACTTTCATTAAGCATTATTTTCGTCATTCTTTTAATATATCTGGCATGGCATCTGACACGGTGGTGAACACATAATAGTAGAAACCTATTGATGTGTATACATAGTTGTTACATTATGGAAATTTAACTTTTCCTTTAAAAATGCGGTTAGTCAAAAGTAGTTTGTATTATCTAGAACTGTGAGTATGATAAAAATTAGAAGATAGACTGTCTGGTGAGTATAGGAACTAATAAGAGGCCATGAGTAATGTTAATCCTTTGCTAGAGCATCCTAGAAACTGGGAAACTTCTCAATAAAAGGAAGTCAGACTGAACTCTGACAGTTTTTTATATCTAATCAGGTATTTGTCGAGCGATTCCTTGCCGCTGTCTGTGGTGAGCTCAGTATTAGAAAGGACACTCACTGCTGTCAGTGACTCCATAATCGATCAAAGAAAGAAAATATAGACATAGGACATTAACTATTTCCTCAGCTTTCCCATTGCACTCCTGATATTCTCAGTGGCTGATCCTATTCAGGAGAGCAGAGGCACTAGGCATGAATTCCCTTAGCTTTCTCCCCTCTTCACATCAAAGTGTACTAATAATATCTTTATATTTCTTTCTGTTTTGTCTCAGAGAAACGTATGTCCCCATTCCATTCTCGAACACCTCTACCCATATTTTGTTGCTGTGTCTTACTGCTTCCAGTTGCGACCTTGCTTGAGATTCCCTGTAGCACTGCGTCTCCGATTCAAACAGGCATGAGAATCACCTGGAAAGCCTGTAAAACGATGGTCGCTGGACCTCACCCTCAGCATCTCCCAACTTTTCCACATGGGAGCAAGGCCCGAGAATTTGCATTTTTAGCAAGTTCCCAGATGATGCTGATGCTGCTGTCTGGGGAATCACACTTTGCGAGCCATTATTCTATAGATAGCCTTTGAGATTTGCTATAAACACTTCAAATTCAGCTGGTCCGAGACCAGATTTCTTGCTTTTATTTCTTCTAATTATTACTCCCAACATTTCCTTCTAATCCTCCTCCCATATCAGTTAATGACATCACTGTTTATTTAGTTGGCTAAAAAACATTAAACATTAGAGTCATTCTTTATTTCTCCTTTACCTCCCAAACTGTTTATAACTAAGTAAGCAAGTTGTGCTCAGATAAGTCTTTTGAATTTCATCCTCCCCTGTTGTCTAGATTCTTATTTCTCTCACTTAACTCTTTATATATATATTTTTTTCTTTTCCCCCCTTTTTTGGCCATGCCCAGGGCATGCAGAAGTTTCTGGGCCAGGGATTGAACCTGAGTCACTGCAGTGACCAAATCCTTAACTACTAGGCCACCAGGGAATGCCAATGTATTCTTAATTTTTGTCTCTCCCCCTAATCTCTCTGCCCCTTAAGTTGTCACACAGCTACCTGTATTGTCTTTCTAAAGCACAGGTCAGATAATGATAACTTACTGGGTTAGAGTCTTTCTTGGTTCCCCACCGCATGATGAAATCCAGGATTACAGCAGGCTTCATAGTCAAGGTTTCTTACCACCTGGTGCCTACCTGCACATCCAGCAGCACAGTCCATCGCACCATCGGTAGTTTGACTACACTGAGCTTGGTCCACAACAAAAACCACATCCTTCACATTTGTAGTGCCTTCTTCCTGGAATGCCCTTACACTTGGCAGAACCCTCTTTGTCCTTTTGAGACTGGCCTAAAAAACCTTCTTGGACTCCTCCAGCATTTAGTTTTTCTTTCTTGTGTTCTTGTAGCACTTGGGTTCTGTTCACTTACCTCTTTCTCTCTTCCAACCTTGAGGTTGTCGGGGAAAAGGACTAGACTTTATTTCCTTTATGTAACCCGAGTACATACAGTTGATGAATGAACATGATGCATGGAGAAGGCGCCTTTTGAAGTCTGTAGTAGTAGCATGTAGGATAGTTTCGTATCAGAGACCTCAGACCTGTTTGGCCTATGTCACCTCTAGTTTTAAAAAGTTTAGTTCCTCAGTTCATTGAGTTACTACCTTTAGGTACAAGGAAAACTTGGAGACTGTCAGGCTTATTCTTAATCCTCTCTTGAATTACAGACTACAGCGGGAGGAAGAAGAGGCCTTTGCCAGCAGTCAGAGCAGCCAAGGAGCCCAGTCACTCACATTTTCCAAGTTTGAAGAAAAGAAGACCAATGAGAAGACCCGCAAAGTTACCACAGTGAAGAAATTCTTCAGCGCTTCATCCAGGGTTGGATCAAAGAAGGGTAATTTTCAGATTCTCTTTTTCCCTTCTGTGCCCTGTGAGATACAGAGTAGGTCCACAGTGCAGATGGGCTCAGCTTTTTCATTTCTGTAAGCATTTGGAAGATATCAGTGCAGATTTGAGACACTGCCTTTGAGCCTCGAATGATATACAAAATATCTTTGGCTGGAGGACATTTGTGTTTTAGAGAACTTGTCTCTTTTGAAGGAATAAAGGTAATTTAAATATGTAGTTTTGTTTATAAAATTGATTCCCATCCCATCTGTTTGGGTGGGTTTTTTTGTGTGCCTTTAATTTGGGAGTCTTTATTTATTCTCCTTTGTTTAATATTCTCACTGTCCATATCTTATCAGAAATGACTGTTTCTAGCTTTAAAACATTGCCTTAAAAAAGTTTTCTGAGAGCTTATTTGAGAGACAGCTTATGTCTTGAGGAAATACTGTATAGAGAACATCTAGGAAAAGACTCACTTTTGTATGTACTTGACCTTGTTCGTCTTACTTTTAAAAATTCCATCTTAGTAAGGATTCTCACTTAAGTCCCAATGGTTCCACCAGCGAGCAGCAGATAAGCTAGCTGAAGTGGCCTAGCAGGAAGCAACGAAGAATGTCAGTTGTTACGGCTGAGTCTCTTAGTCTCTTTATGTTAGTAATCAGAGCTAGACAGGAAATGTGAAATAGTGAGGGGGACCAGCGACCAACACTGATGCTGTCAGAAGGGCTGTTCTCTTGGACGCTCCCTTGTGCTCCCCGCCTGCCAGCCAGGGGTAGTTGTCATGAGGCTTTTGGTTTGCCTGAAAGAAGAGGGAACGAGTAGTAATATCACACCTTAAGATCTCTGCTGGGCTTTTGCCTTTAATAACAATTTTTTGTTTTATTAAATGGAATGATTGCTTATAACCCAAAGCACATCACTTTAATAAACCTTTAAACTGTCTTTTTATTCACATGATCAATTTGGAGTTGTTCATGGTTGACTGTTAGTCAGCAGTTTCCTCTGTAACGGTAAGAAGGGTCATGGTCAGTACCTGATAGCGAGTCAATGTATTTGATAAGAACATATTTGACTCGTGATTTATTAGGAGATAGTGTAGTAAGGTGCTTAAAAGCATAAGCTTTGGAGTCACCCTGGGTTTTTTGCGGGGAGGCCGCACCCATGGGTTGGCCGCACCCATGGTATGTGGTAGTTTCCAGGCCAGGGGTTGAATCTGAGCCATGGCAGTGACCTGGGTTGCTGCAGTGACACCACCAGATCCTTAACCCACTGCACCACAAGGGAACTCCCAGGTCACCCCGGTTTGAGCCTCAGCTTTGCAGTTGGCTAGCTGTGTGACCTTAGGCAAGATAATCTCGTTAAGCCCTGTCTGTTCTAAAGGACAGTAATACCTCTGCTAGGCATGTCTTGAGGATTAAATGAGCTGATTATATGTACAGAGTTCAGCACAGTACCTGACACACATAGTAAGTCTGCAGTAAGCATTAGCTGTTTTCAAATGCATGTTGTTTTTCTGATAGAATAATCTCTGCTGCTGAGGAGCTCAAAGGTATTGATCAAAGCCATTTATTCCTATCTAGTTTAAATTCTGTTTCCTGCTTTGGGAAAGACTCATTAACCTTATGAATTTTTAGTTACATGGCAAAATGACATATATGACAACAGGTGAAATAGTAAAGAATTAAAGAACCATCAGGTCTAACTGCCACATTTTACAGTATGAAAGTCCATAAAGGTTAACTAATTTACCCAAGGTCACATGAGTTGATGTATTAGACCTCAGATCTCAACTCCTGGTTAAGCTTTTTTTTCCATTATATCCCTTGACCACAAATATGTCTGTGTGTTTATCTGTATCTGTGTCTCTGTCTGTATAGATAGATATATGGTGAAGTTTCTGTGACTAAAGTGCATAATAGTCATACACATTCATTGACAGTACTTGGCAGTTTTAAAAAATCGTGTCCCAGGAGTTTCTATATAGTACGCATTATATTATGAAAGAAGATTTGTACTTTTAAAGAGACAATTCCAAATAATTTTTATATTAAAAACTCTTATGTGGAATAGCTCTTACCTCTTTTCCTTTCTCTTCTTTTCTTTAGAATGATAGATTTTTTACTTTTTTTGGCTGCGGCATATAGCAGCTTGATGTGGGTTCTCAGATCCTAGACCAGGGATTAAACCCAGGCCACAGCAGTGAAAGCACTGAGTCCTAAGCACTAGACCACCAGGGAAATGTCTTTATTTTAGTGTTTTGATCTTTAGTTGTTTTGTGTATAATAGAACGCGTGTGGGGACAAAGACCTCAAAAGTGTTGAAAAATTGATGTAGGTGTATTAGAACAGAGGATGCTGTTGGATCTCTCACAGATCATTTCTGTAACTTGGCCAGGGGAACTTTGCATTTCAGGCTGATTACTTGTTTGGCCTTTGCATGTGAATAAAGTTAGCCTATACTAAATGCGGTTTTAATTTATTGAGTCCAGACTGCAATAGACCTTTTGTGTTCTGTATTCTTTATTTTACTTTGATAATACAATACGACCTTGCTCTTGCTATTTTACTTGCTTCTGTTGGTAGCACAAAAGAAAGCTCATAAGCAAGGGCAGCTTGGTAGTAAGTAGAACACAATTAACCTGCTAAGGGATTTGAAAAAAAAGTTTTTTGGTTTTTTTTTTGTCTTTTTAGGGCTGCACCTGTGGCATATGGAAGTTCTCGAGTTGGAGATCGAATCGGGGCTGTAGCTGCTGGCCTACACCACAGCCACAGCAATGCCAGATCCAAGCCGCGTCTGCGACCTACACCACAGCTCATGGCAGTGCCAGATTCTCAGCCCACTGAGAGAGGCCAGGTTTTGGACCCACATCTTCATGGATACTATTCGGATTCATTACCCCTGAGACACGACAGGAACTCCTGAAAAATATTTCTAACTTCCTGTTAGAGTTGACTCTCCCTTCAGAGAAGATAAATAGGACAGATTGACTGTAAAGACTCAAAGAATTTACTTATAGTTTTTTCATCTCCAACATAAGGTTGAGTGAATATAGTTTAGAGTAAATCGTATCGGGTCACCCAAGTTAAAATACTTGTTCATACATTCCAAAACGCTGTTTTCTTTTTGAGTTCAAATAGATCTTGTCACTCTGAGTAGAATCTCGTGTACATCTTTTACAAATTAATCTAAAAGCAGTGCTTCTAGAAGGAATATCTTTTCTTTCTTTTAGAATTAAAATACCAGTCTTTCTACTCAGATCTTAGATTCTAAATACTATTCTTCACTGAAGTGAACTAGAGTTCCATGGAGAGATGACTGATTCTGCGACTGGAGCTAGGTAAGAAGGGCCTCTCCAAAACGTTGCTCAGTTTCAGTGGGTCCTGTTGTCCAGATTTAGGTGTCAAAATAAAGAAGGACAATAACTGGAATATAACTGAATAAAACAGTAATCCACTAGTTCATCCAACTGCTGAAGTTGATACATAATTTAAAAAGAAAAGAAAACTCTTCCTTATTGTGGAATGTTGACTAATAAGTTGGGAGTGATGGAGATGGAAATCGCCGTTCCAAAGTCGTCATAGTAAGAAGTGGTTCAGGCAAGTTTCTTCAGTGGATGCTAAATCTTGCGTGAGAGGAAGGAGTTTCCTGAGAAGCAGGGTATGAACATGATCTCAGCTTAACTCCCATAACTTACTAATTTCAAATAGAGAAGTGATAGATATATAAAGATGGGGGGAAAGGGACAGTATGTGCTTCTAGATATGAAACTTTGGGAAGAACACAGCATGCATTGTGTAATATCCAGCCTGAATCCAGTCATGAGAAAATGGTAGAGAAACCCGAATTGAGGGACAATCAGTAAAATAACTGGCCTCTAGTCTTCAGAATTATCAGTGTAATGAAAAACAAAGGAAATCTGGGGAATATTTCCAGATAAGAGGAGACTATACATGACCACTGAATGAACATGTTACCCTCAATTGGATCCTATGTAAAGAAAAAAAAAAACTTTTCAGTAACTATAGTACTGAAGTTATATAAAAGAATATCTTTGGGAGTTCCCGTCGTGGCTCAGTGGTTAACGAATTCGACTAGGAACCATGAGGTTGTGGATTCGATCCCTGGCTTTGCTTAGTGGGTTAAGGATCCGGCATTGCCGTGAGCTGTGGTGTATGTAGGTTGCAGACGCGGCTCGGATCCCGCATTGCTATGGCTGTGGCCTAGGCCGGCGGCTACAGCTCCGATTAGACCCCTAGCCTGGGAACCTCCACATGCCGCAGGTGTGGCCCCAGATAAGGCAGAAAGACAAAAAAAAAAAAAAAAAGAATATCTTTGTTACTAACACATACACTAAGGGGTAAAGAGCATAATCCAGACAATCGACTCTGAAAACACTTGGAAAAAAATATACACAGTCATGTAGCAAAATGTTAAAATTTTGTGAATCTGGATAAAGGGTATACAGGAATTCTTTGTTAACAGTCTTACAGCTTATCTGTTAATTTGAAGTTATTTCAAAATAAGATTTAAAAAACAAAACTATAATCCTCTTGCATTTTGTGTTATGCCAAGACCTGAATTTGAGATATTAAGTAGGAGCATAGTGTAATGACATCACTGAAAGGGTGACTAATGAATTGCTACTTTAATCACATGGGCCTCTTTGGGATGTAGATGAACTAATAAGTTCCCCAAGTTGAATTTGGAACCGATTTCCCAGTCATGCCTGTTTCACAGTCATTTCTCAGGTACACTCTGCTTCGTTGCCTTTTCTTGTTTACTCCAAGAACTTATCTTGCAAAATCATCTTTTGTAATATTTTGAATTTAATATACGTTTCTTGACTTTCACGGATAAGGACAATGAGAAATTTTTTCCAATGAACCAAATATGTGGTTTCTTTTATTCTCCAGTGCCAACTGGTTGTCCAACTGGTCCGTCCTGTTCGGACACTACCCAGAGTCAGCACAGAGCCTGTAGGTTAAGAGCGCAGTCCCCCAAGACTGCCCCACCTCAGATGCCAGTTGCAGTCCCCAGGAGTGAGGACACCCATTCCTCTGATCAACCAGCTGTAAATCACAGGTTCCCACAACGCTCTCCTCAGGTTTGATAATTTGTTCAAACTCACGGAACTCAAGAAAGCAGTTTATTCACACATATCGAAGACATAACTCAGGGACAGCCAGATGGAAGAGACACATAGGGCAAGGTAGGGGAGGGAGCACCCGGCTTCCATGCCCGCTCTGGGCCTTTGCTCCCAGCATCTTGATAGACTCATCACTGTGGAGGCTCCCCAAACCTCATTACAAGGTTTTCATGGAAGTTTCGTTTTGTAGGCATGACCGATTGATTCAGTCATTGGTCACTGATGATCAAAAATAGCCATTCCTGGGGCAAAGACCAAATATATGTTTTTATCCTACAGACTTTCTGCCTTTTAGTCTATGTTATGTAACTAGTCAAAACAGCTGAAAAGTTCAGAACAACTGTAATATTCTGCTGAACTGACCTTATTTTAGTTGGATAATCTGAGAAACTTGGGATTTTCAGTAAATTTTTAAAGATCAAGATACAGAATGTGCTTTTAGTACTAGAGTGGTGTTAATCATCCATATTACATGATCTTGTTCTTTTTTTTTTTGGTCTTTTTAGGGCTGCACCTGCAGTATATGGAGGTTCCCAGGCTAGTGGTCCAGTCGGAGCTGTAGCCGCTGGCCTACACCACAGCCACAGCAACACGGGATCTGAGCCATGTCTGCTGCGACCTACACCACAGCTCATGGCAACGCCAGATCCTTAACCCACTGAGCGAGGCCAGGGATCAAACCTGCGTCCTTACGGATGCCAGTCAGGTTCGTTAACCACTGAGCCACAGTGGGAACTCTGAAAGAGGATTTTTTTCAAAATCAAACTCTCCTGTCTTTGGAGAAAAGTATTTCTTGAGGGGAGAGAGTATAAAGCACCAAAGGAGATGCTTAGTGTTTCCCTACCCTTGACCAGCTTACAGATCTGCAGAGTCTCAGGGATTGGTGTTCCTTTGAAGAGTCCTCAGTCCTCTCTGACACGGCAGGCAGCTGCTGAATAGTAAAGAGCTCAGGCTGCAGAGGTAAGGGACATAGACCTGGGTTCACATTCCAGCCTTTACCACTTAAATCTGCAGCATCATATAAGTCACTTAATGTCTTTTAAGCTTTAGCTTCGTCATTTGTTAATGTCATAAAAGTACTACCACGAAGTGGTGAGGATTATGTAAGAGAGCATTGTCTAAGTACTTAGCATGTAATAAACATTTGCTGTATGTAAAATATTGCCGTTATTGTTTTGTCAGACTAGATGTGTATTCTGTTGGGCGAGGTGTTCTCTAAATATCAGTTCCAGTTGTTTGCTAGCATTGTTTAAGTATTCCGTCCTTACTGCCTTTTTTATTATCCATAATATCAATTGCCAAGAAAGGAACACTAAAAATCTCTGACTAAAATTATAAAGTTTTTATTTCTCCTCTTCTGTTTATGCTTCATGTGTTTTAATGCTGTGTTATTAGGTGCATACACATTTACGATTCCTATATCTTCTTAAAAGATTAATCCCTTTTTCGTTATTGATCAAAACAGAATGTTTCGTGTCCTGATATTTACCTGTCTGATATTGGTATAGTCACTTCAGCGCTCTCTCTCTCTCTCTCTCTTTTTTTTTTTTTTTTGCTGTACCTGTGGCATATGGACCTTCTCAGGCTAGGGATCTAACCTGTGCCAAAGCAGTGACCCAAACTGTTGCAGTGACAACACTGGATCCTTAACCAACTGCTCCACAAGGGAACTCCACTCAGCTCTTTTTGATTGCTTAGATGATATATTCTTTTCATTTATTTAGTTTTTAACATATCTCTAGCTTTATATTTAAAGTGGATTTCTAGAGGGAATTTGTTTTTAATCTGACCTGATAATCTCTGATTTTTAATTGGGCTATTTAGACTACTTGTACTTAATGAAATTTTATATAAAATGGGACTTAAAGCTACTATTCTGCTCTGTTTTCTGTTTATACCATCTGGATTTAATTCTTTTTCTCTTCTTGCCTTCTTTGATTATTTTTTATGGTTATATCTATCTCCATTATTGACATGTTAAGTATATCTCTTTCCTTTTTTAATGGCCGCACCTACGACATATGGAAGTTCCCTGTCCAGAGACTGAATCTGAGCCCCAGCTGCAACCTATGCTGCCGATATGGCAGTGGTGGCTCCTTTAACCCACTTCACTGGGCTGCAGATAGAACCAGAGCCTCTGCAGTGACCTGAGCCACTACAGTTGGATTCTTAACCCAGAGTGCCACATGAGAACTCTTGTACCTCTGTTTTTGTTACATTTTAATTACTCATTTTTGGTGGTTGTTTGGGAGTTTTCAGGTTATGTCTTTAACTGCTTTACCTTCAAAGTAGTATTATACCGCTTTACGTGTAAGAACCTTACCAACTGTTTTGCATTTCTTCCTCCTGCCTTTTCTGCTGTTGTTGTCCTACATTTTACTTCCACATGTGACATAAATCTCACCATCCACTATTATGACTCTATCTATAAACAGTTAATTATCTTTTAAGGAAATTTAATAATGGAAAAGTGTCTTTCACTTCCTTGCTCAGGTTTATTCCTAAGAGTTTTTTTTTTTTTTGTATGTGATTTGTTTTTTTACCTTCCCTTTCTGATATTTCATTGTTAGAGTAAAGAAATGCAACCGATTTCTGTAAGTTATTCTTGTGTCCTGCTACCTCACTGAATTCGTATATCAGTTCTAGTAGTTTTCGTGTAGAATCTTTAAGGTTTCCTCTATATAGTAAGATATCATCAGCATGTAATGACAGTTTTGCCTCTTCTCTTCCAATTTGGGTACCTTTTATTTCTTTTTCTTGTCTGATTACTATGGCTAGGATTTCCAGTGCTGTGCTGAATAGAAGCCCTGAGAGTGGACATCCTTGTCTTGTTCCAGATTTTAGCAGGGAGGCTTTTAGCTTTTCACCATTGAGAATTATATTGACTGTGAGTTTGTCACAAATGGCTTGATTATATTGAGATATATTCCCTCTATACTCGCTTTGCTAAGAATTTTTATCATGCAAATAGATGTTGAATTTTATCAGATGCTTTTTCTGCATCTATTGAGATGATCATGTGATCTTTATCTTTCGTGGATGTGGTTTATCACATTGATTTGCATATACTGGGAAAAGGGTTTTTTGAAATAGGTGGAATCATTAGTTTGCCATATGTAGTTAATGGTATATTTTTAGGTAATCTTTGTGTGTTTGTCTCATTTGAATAAACCAGTCACTCTCATAGGAATAATGCTTTTATCATCCTAAAAACTTTATTGCAACTTCATCTTGTTAAAATGTATCTCAGGTACTAAAGTTAAAAAACTAAGATTATAAGAAATTATTCTGAAACAGACTCACAGCCATAGAAAACAAATTTATGGTTACCAAAGGGGTAGGGAGTTGGGGAGTAAATTAGGAGTTGAGATTAGCAGACACAAACTACTATATATAAAATAGATAAACAACACGGTCCTACCGCATAGCGCAGGGAACTATATTCAATATCCTATAATCAATCATAATGAAAAAGAATTTGAAAAATAAATGTATGTATAACTGAATCACTTTGCTGTATACCAGCAACTAACCCAACATTGTAAATCAACTATTCTTCAATTTAAGAAAAAGAAATTACTCCGAGGAAGAATGCAGTAGGTTGATTTTCTTCTTAATTTTCTTTCTTTTTGTGTATAGAAGGGAGTCATGGGCATATGAGGTACCTAATTGCCTTAGATGTATTGAATTAGAGGCTTAGAATGTGATCAGAGACCACAAAATAGTTCATGTTTTCTGAGAGCACTTACTCCTTTACAACACCCTTACTTACCTCTGTTCTGTAAAGGTCCTGTTTTCCTTTCAATGTATTTGTTTGAAGAGGGGAAAGAGTTATGTGGCCAACTGACTGGACAGTTTTATTTGCTGCTCTAGCCTCTTTGCTTTGTCATGGTCATTTTGCTACTTTGGGATCATACTTTGGCTTTGAGTAGTGCGGGTTGAAAATTGAATGGTGCTTCAGTAAAAGTCTCCATGTAAATAGATTAGCCTTTGCCTTTTTAGCAAATAGAATGGATTTGGAAAGGTTGTCTGACGTAAGTCATCTAACATTTTTGTGCTTCTACAGATTATTAGTTTACTTGTTGACTGGTTTTATAAACTCATGCAATCTTTAAGTCGTTCAAGATAGAAGTGCCGTTTCAGTATTAACGATTAAATATATAGATCACAGCAGGATATATTTTGGCTAAGAAGATACTAATAGAGCACCTTTTATTTGAATAGAAATATCGTTGAGATATGTAGTTTTTATCTAATTGTACTGCCTACTCATAAAATAGACATAGCTTACTTTAAGGAAAGTGCAATATTTAAACATAAAATAATTTCAATTCAAGTTTAACTTTGAGCATCATTTAAATAATCTTAAGGTAGATATGTAAAGTAATTCCATGCATGGATCGTCTATGTAATGAAACTTACTATGTTTAATTTTCCCAGCAGAAATTCAGGAAGCAAAAGCTCCCAGTCCTTCCATAAACCGGCAGACCAGCATTGAAACGGATAGAGTGTCTAAAGAGTTCATAGAGTTTCTCAAGACCTTCCACAAGACAGGCCAAGAAATCTATAAGCAGACCAAGCTGTTTTTGGAAGCAATGCATTACAAAAGGGTAGGTCGAGAACCACTGAGAAATACAGTTTCGGTTTTAGGAAAGGTCTTAGAGATAATCCAGTGCACCTTTGTCATTTTGCAACTGAAAAAATAAAGACCCAGAAATGTTAAGTTACTTACCTGAAAAATGTCACCAAATCAAATTAAAAACTACTCCCATGCTAAGTACTTTTCCACTGCAACTCACCAATGTTTGGATCATCCTCAAGTGGAAAGTTTGGCACCGAAGCCACTTGTGTTATGTACTTTAGTAATCAGCCTTCCTGACTTGTCACCTTGTAAAATGGTGTAAACTGCCAAGGAGACCATGAACCATAATCATTAGACCAATAGCAGTCATTTTAGGGTTTGGGCAGGGTGGTGGTTTTGCATTTGGATTTTTTACTTTTCCTCTCCTTGCTCAGGTAGAGAAGGGAAAGCTAGAATGTGGACACTGACAGGGACCTTAGCAACCCTCGGGCTTAAGTGTCTTTACTTTACGGATTGGAAAGTTGAGAGCCAGGGAGGGTAAGTGACTTGTCCAAGGTCACTTGGACAACAACTTGTGTCTTCAACACCTGTGTCTTTAACATGTAATTTCTAACCCAGAATTTCAAAAACGAACCACTCTTGCCCACATCTTTTCCCCTTTTATTCCTGTTTCTCCAATCCTAGTGTATGCCAGTGGTGAGCAACTTTTTTTCCACATATGGGTCAAATCTAGAAATTTAAATATTTTCAGAATTGATTAAAATTTTTTTATCCGTTTTATCTTTATCAGGAAACATTTTGTATCTGCACTGAGACTTTAATTATTTAAATGTCATGTCCCAAAAGAGTATCTCTTTTGTCTAAATCATTCAGTACCTACATAATCCACACACACTGCAGTATTGTAGTGTAATGCTTAACTATTCAACAAATGTTGTTTGCTAAGATTCTTGTGAAGCTGAAGTGTTTATTTTACCGTCTTTTCTTTGTGATTAATTTTATGAGCTAATGGAGGTTCCATTGTTGCTCTGTGGATTAAGAACCATGAGAATACAGGTTCAGTCCCTGGCTTCGTCCATTTGGGTTATGGATCCATGAGCTGTGGTGTAGGTTGCAGACGCAGCTCAGATTCTGCATTGCTGTGACTGTGGTGTAGGCTGGCGGCTACAACTCCAATTAGACAACTCTCAACCTAGCCTGAGAGCTTCCATGTGCCGCAGGAGGGCCCTATAAAAAAAAAAAAAGAAAAAAAATGGCTTTACACAAACATTATAGAAGAGGTGATTCCAGGTGATAGAGAATACTTAAGGAAAAGGTTCATTAACATTGCTAAACAGTTTCTTTTTTCCTTAGAAAACTGTAAAATAAGCTTTTGGAAATTTGTAAAACCTAAAAAAAATTTCCAACACAAACCTCAAACCTATCATCATATCACTTAGCTCCTTTGCAAGAACTTTGAAGGATCTGAGGTTTACTCTACTATATATTAAAAGTTAGCCTGCCATAGTTTCATGGGTCCTGGCAGAAAGCAACCAGTCTCCTGGGTCAAGGAAAAACAAGCCAGTTTATGATAGCAGTAGCCAGAGTGTGTCAGCACTTGCACCAGTTGTCTTAAGTATCAGTTCCCACAGAGGGTACGCGGACCGACCAGGTAATACCTGCATGTGTAGTGAGTTCTCTTAGAGAAGGGGGTATTTATAGGGCCGTGAGCTTGCCTGACTTTTGCCCCAGAGGAAAGCACTGTAATACTAGACGGTAAACAATCTACCTTTTTCACTTGAGGGAGGCTTTCCGTTTGTCTTCCAGGCCTGTCCGCTGTGCAGCTGTCCTTGAAAAGTGTGCAGAACAAAGGCAGTCATTGTCTCTCCTCATAAGCAGTGTGGAAATAAGAGAGATCTTTACAATATTAGAAAGGGTGGAACAATAGTAAATGGCCACTTTCATTCTTTTTTGCTTTTTAGGGCCACCCCCGCAGCATATGGAAATTCCCAGGCTAGGGATGGAATTGGAGCTACAGCTGCCGGCCTGCACCACAGCCATAACGGTGCAGGATCTGAGCCGCATCTATGACCTACACTACAGCTCACGGCAACGCCGGATCCTTGACCCACTAAATTTGGCCAGGGATTGAACCCACATCCTCAGGACACTAGTCAGGTTCGTTTCTGCTACGCCACAACAAGAACTCCTCATTCTTCCTTTGATCCGGCTAATGTTGAGCACTAGCCCTGTGCCTGGTCTGTTAGCGGCACTAAGGGTATAGTGGTGAACGGTGCCCTCATGGAGCTGACATGTTAGTGGAGGAGATGGACAGTAAACTAGTTTATAATATATAATAGTGGTAAGTCCTACAAAGAATCTAAAGCAGGATAAGAGGACAGAGGGTCAGGGTAGTTAGTTCCCACTGCAAAATAAATACTGTATTGAGGTGTAAATTTGCAACAGAAATATTAAAAGGAGAGTTCCTGTTGTGTCTCAGCAGGTGAAGGACCTGCTGTTGTCTCCGTGAGGATGTGGGTTCGATCCCTGGCCTCGCTCAATAGATTAAGGATCTAACATTGCTTCAAGCTGTGGTGTAGGTTGCAGATGTGGCTCAGATCTGGCGTTGCTGTGGCTGGGGCGTAGGCCTCAGCTACAGCTCTGATTTGGCACCTGGCCTAGGAACTTACATATGCTGCAGGTGCGGCCATAAAAAGAAAAAACTATATATATTAAAAAGAGTTTTCTCAATTGTAATGAAATTACAGTGATTATGTGGAGCTGGGGAAGGAATCGGTGATCCATTGCCACCCATAAAATAGGCCATTTAGGCCTTTAAAAAGAGATAGTTTGTAGTTAGAAGTGAGTACTAGTAATCATAAGAATGAAGTGTATTCTCAATGTTTAGATTCGGTGCAAATGAAAGGTAGCCATGGCTAAGCTACCTGAGTAGATTAAAAGAACAGATTGTCCTTCTGGCTTATAATGATTTATTTTCATTCAGTCGTCCTGTTTAAGCTGAATGCCCTCTGAGCACTTTATTAGTTTTTTACATTATCAGCTAGTACAGTATTACATTCTATTAACCATGTAATGAATATTTTTACAATGGATAAAAATATAATTTTCAGGAAATTTGGGGGAAATAATGTTACCAGAAAAATCTGAGGGAAAGCAGAATACTAATAGCAGTATAAATTTAGCAATATGGTGAGATAAATCCACAAAATTCAGTTACAGTACAAGATGCCAGAGATTAAAAAGCTAAAGACCCTAGCGCTTTTTTTAAAAATAGAAACTTTTAAAGACACTAGCAATCAAAGAGTAAATATTAAATAATAACTTAATCTAACATAGAATGAGGTTCATTCAAAGAATTAAAAGACTTTCTGGATATCATCTTGGATCTGGCTGGAGAAGTATAAATATTTTGGATCTAGCCAAAGAAAACAAAAAGATAAATTTACAAATACTTTGCAGGTCAATATGAACACTCAAAATATCAAATTGCAATGTTACCTTGTTTATTCTAGAAAAAGAAGGAAGCGCAAGGGTTTGGGAGAAGAGGTCTCTAAATGTAGCAGACTTCAACCTATACTAAAATGAAAATTACCACAACTAGATATATATGATTTTTATAGACGGAGAGAGTGAGAGAAAGAAAAGAGAACAGTGAAATAAACCAGAGATTCCAGAAATAAATTCAGTTTCTCAGGAGCACATTATACAAGAATTGGAACAGGATTGCTTTTTACTAACGGCTGCGGAAAAAGACAGGGAGTTTGAATCCAGATTATCTGAGGTCTCTGTTTCATGCTACGAGCCTTACATGTCAGCCAAATAAAAGAGCTAAGCGTGAAAAATGGAGAAGAAAACAGATTAAGATATTTATTTCACCATGGAGAGGGTTGTGGCGCTGTTGAACTGTCCTTAATGACGGGGAGGCTTAATGGTATTAAACCTTCGGGGGGCGGCGGCAGTGCTGCAGCCAGGATGGTCCCAGAGCGCCCTGAGGCCTGCAGGGGTATTGGACCAAGGATGGAGGAGGCAAGATGTGGACTGAGCCTTAAAGGACACACCGTGGGACTTCCTTGGGCATCTGTAGGAGGGTTGGAGACGAGTAAAGGAAATCTGGACAGAGAAGAATTTCACAGTGCTAGAGAGGCGGGCAAGCTACATGCAGCCTCTCCACAACAGGTAACCTGGCAGGGTCTGTGGGGAGCAGATCGTAACCTAAGACCATCAGTTGAAAAGAGAAAGATGAAAAGTGGGGAGAGTGGCTGAACCCCAGGTGAGAGGGAATGAAGACCTAAACCAGGGAAGGATGGACGGGAGAGACCTTGGGAAGGCGGGTGATCGCTGTCCCTCCCTCACCGCAAGGCTCCTTTTCTGCATTAGCCGGGGCGTCGTGGTCTGGGCTTCATCAGGGCTTCGTCACATCGTTGGCGTGTGTAGAGGTGGCCTGTGAGAAGCAGGCCTGGGGAGTTTGTCTTGGGCCGTATTCATGCCCTTTCTAGGTGACATTTTTATGAGAACCCGTCATAGAATTTCCTGATTTTAGCATCAGCATTTCACCTGAAAAATTAGTTTTTTACGTTTTGGATACTAAGTTATGTGACTTTTTTATTTTAGTGATGATTGCCAGAAAGTTTAGAGACGAATTTATGGGCTGCCTTTTTACTTCTGTACATTTTTGTATTATCTTTCCTGGGTCTATTTTCTGTTTTTGTTTCTCTCCTGTTTTATTTATCATTTTCTAGGTTGTGCTGAACTGTGTTTATCTTTTTTATAGACTTCAAATATTATTTCGAAGAAAGTAGGGAATAAACGTATGTGTTGCACCTGTAAAATCAGTAAAACTAAATAAAAATTATAAAGCCCAGTGTTGGAGGGGCTGTGGAAAAGTAAGCACACATACGTGGCTTATAACTATGCATTGGAGTTTCTGAGGACTGTATCTAGCAATGGATACTTAGAGCTGTAAAGTTTTTCATACTTAACAAATCACAGAGAAATAACCCCAAAGAAACAGTCTTCACACAGTCATTTATAGCTGCAATATATAGCTAGTGAAAAGGAAGGAACTCAAATACACAGTTGGAGAATATGGTTAAATAAATTGGTTAATGTAATGGAACATGATAGAGTCATCAGGTTAAGTAGATTAATCAAAATGTATATAAACATGTAAATTTTCAAAATATGCATTAAACCCATGTAAGAATATGTATATACAGCAAAAATAAATGAGAGGTCATGGGATCTTGCAAATAATATTAATAGACAGGCTTTTCTTCCTTGCAGCATTAATATAATTTGTAAGTACTTTCGAGATTAGTTCAGGAGTGGGTTTGGGAAACTGTAAAATTTAGGTCTTTCCTCATGATCTTTCTTCAGCTACTAACAGCCTCTTTGTCCCTTTGTTTCAGGATTTAAGCATTGAGGAACAGTCAGAGTGTACTCAGGATTTTTACCAGACTGTGGCTGAAAGAATGCAGACCCGCGGGAAAGGTAGTGTTCTGTTAGCCTGCCGTCGGGGGCTTGCTGGTGGCTGGTGCACAGGGCCTGCTGCGGAGGCTCCTGGCAGATTCTCTTTTTCTCTAAAGGCTTGGTTGGTTTGCCCCCTTGGTGCTGTAAACTCCACGGACATTCAGGCAGTTGGTTTGATACTTATCAGTGTCTTTGAACACCACCGTGTATATCATCCCAAGGGAATCAAACAACTAGACAATTTCTTGAGCAATGTTTAATAACTTCATTAGAGGTAGGGACAGAGCCAAATAAAACCTCTTTGTAGACTTCTAAATGAAACCCTCATCTTGGAATTGCCGTGGTGGTGCATCATTATCCATGATCATGTATTCTCCTCTGAGGTGGGGCAGGAAAGAAATTGAGAACTACCGGCAGTGCTTTCGGTTCTTAGAGATTCTTCTTGAATTTGATTTTCATCGCTGTGGATTTTAGCATGTACGTAGCATATGTTTATAGCTGGGAAATCTGCCCCGTGTGTTTACCTCAGAGCCATCTCTAAGGTGTTTTGTTTTAGGTTGCTTTTTTTTGTTTGTTTGTTTGTCTTTTTATGGCCTTACCCATGGCATATGGAGGTTCCCAGGCAGGGGTCAAATCAGAGCTACAGCTGCTGGCTTACAGCACAGCCACAGCAACCCAGGATCCAAGCCGTGTCTGCAACCTGCACCACAGCTCATGGCAGCACCGGGTCCTTAACCCACTGAGCATGGCTGGGGATCAAATCTGCGTCCTAATGGATGCTAGTCAGGTTCATTACCACTGAGCTACTACGGGCACACCCTATCTCTAAGATTTTGTAAGAAACCTCAGAAAAATGAAAAGGTGAGCCTTGCGAGCATTCATCAGTCTTGGGGATTTCAGTGCTTTTCTGATGGAACAGTAAGGCATGACCCGTGCGAGATCTCCTACTTGACAGGGTGGACACCTTTAGGTTCTGCCAAACAGCTCAAGTTTAGAAGCAGGGATTCTATACAAGGCAGCCCCTGAAATTGAGGTAATTTTTTAAAGGGTATTTTTTTTTTTTTTTGTCTTTTCGCCTTATCTAGGGCCTCACCATGGCATGTGGAGGTTCCCAGGCTAGGGGTCTAATCCAAGCTGTTTCTGCCGGCCTACACCACAGCCACAGCAACACAGGATCCGAGCCGCGTCTGCAAACCTACACCACAGCTCACAGCAACGCTGGATCCTTAACCCACTGAGCGAGGCCAGGGATCAAACCCGCAACCTCATGGTTCCTAGTCGGATCCGTTTCCGCTGTGCCACAACGGAAACTCCCTAAAGGGTATTTTCTAATGTAATATCTTACTTTTGTTTCTGGGTGTTTTTTATGTATTTCTAGTAAATTGTTTTTCTGCTACATTGAAAGTGCTGTGAAAACTCTTTAATTTTAAATGTTCATCCTTCACGTGTCCATTTGCATATGTTTCAGTGCCTCCAGAAAGAGTTGAGAAGATAATGGATCAGATTGAAAAGTACATCATGACTCGGCTTTATAAATATGTGTTCTGTCCAGAAACTACTGACGATGAGAAGAAAGATCTCGCCATTCAGAAGAGGATCAGGTAGTTGATTGATTTGCTTTGTCTCATTGTATTTACTCCCCCCTCTTGGATGAACACATTGTGCTAACACAGGGCACTTGAGTTTCAAACCTTCAGAGCAAGTAACAGCCGAGGTGCTTGCCATCATGAGCAGATCAGCTTCTTCATGGCGTCTGAAAGAAAAAGGAGCATGGTAAATTGACAGAAGGAAAGGGCTCAAGTCCTGGTCTTGCTTTCCACCCGAACCTAGGCAGCTTTCAATAAGAGCTGTTTTTGAGGAGTCCCCTGGTGGCTCAGCAGGTTAAGGATCAGCATTGTCACTGCTGTGGCTCTGGTTATAGCTGTGGTGTGGGTTTGATCCCTGGCCGGGGAACTTGTTTATGTCACAGCCAAAGATAAAGAACCTTGTTTGATACTTGAAACTGTTCAAATCTCCAGAATTTCCAGAGAACAGGAGGGAGTTTCACGGTTTTCTCATTTCTTTGTACTAACTGTCTGGGCAGGCAGGAAGCCGTGAAGACCCATGACAAGCCAGCGTGTGTCGTTTTTCCTCATCCCAGGGTTGGGGGCGGGGGTGCTCATGAGTCAGCCGCTTCTCCAGTCGCATCTTCACACTGGCACTCGGTGGATAACACTTCACAAAGCGCCCGTTCGCCGTGGCCAGTGGAGTGAGCCCCGGTGCCCTGCATGCCAGGGACATCAGACCACTGAGGAAAGCGACCGTCTGCCTGTGGGAACATGGCCAGGCCTGAGCGCAGCGCGGTGTTTCTGGAGGAGAGGGGGCTAGGAAGTGCGGGTGGGGTGCCCAGACGGTGGGCTGCTAATTGCTACATCCGTCCTTGACGGTGTCTCAGCAGCAGTGAGGGGTCGATATCGAGGCGGTGTTGGGTGGGGCCAGAGCAACTTGGCGGCCTTTGGGCTGAGGTGCGGGGCGAGAGCATGTGGCAGGCCGGTGGCGAGGGGCAGCAGCAGGATCTCGAGAGGGACGTTCCCGTGTGACCAGGGACCTCAGGGATTCAAACCGAGGTGACTCGTGCCTGGACTCTTCCCAAGCTCCGGTGTGCCTCAGAGGATGAGGGCAGAGCCGGCCGGGACATCGAGGCTGGTGGGCAGAGGGGACAGGGAGCAGCAGATTGTTCTCAAATCTTCTTTCTCCAGTATCAAGGGCTTTCTGTCATGGTACAACCTCATTTCGACCAGTAAGCTGTCTTCTGCTTCCTTGTGATAAATGCAGAAGAGAAGCCTCATTTTAGGATTCCAGCTACTTTGACGCCTCAGCTGAGCTCCTAGTGGTGCCAGGGCCACGTGCGTGGGCCTCGGGTTGCTGCAAGAGTTGGCAGTGCCCCGTCTTTTCCCTGGACTGAGGAAATGACAAGAGAAACGATCGCAGTCCATCCTCGGAACCTTTTTTTTACTCTCTCTCTCTCTCCCTCGGTAGAGCCCTGCACTGGGTTACACCTCAGATGCTTTGTGTCCCTGTTAATGAAGAAATTCCAGAAGTGTCTGACATGGTGGTGAAAGCAATTACAGGTCAGTGAAACTGAGCGCTTACATGTTTGGATTTTTGTCCTCAAAGTTAGCATTTTGTTTTATAAACCTATACGGCAGTGAGCAAAAAGGCAGTACTTCTAAAAGTATTTCTAAACACAAACTGCCCCGAAAGCTATACTGGACTGTGATGAAAGGGATTAAGAGTGTTAGTTTTATGAATTTGAAGCATTCAGATGAGCAGGTAAGCCACCTCCCCCTTCGCTTCCCGTGACCAAGGTCTCTTATTTCTTGAGCATTGAACTAAGCTGAAGCCAAGTACAGCTAGGGTAGATTTCTTAAAATTCCATTGCATTTATAAATTCAAGATAATTTTGAAGGGAGAGGGAATTGATGAGACAGGGTCATCTCCAAGCTAGAATTATATATTAAAATGATGCCTCTAATTGGTTGTTTAATCAGAGATGTGCCTTGAATTACTTTTCTGGTTTGTTCAGAAACTAAATGAAGTGCCCTAAATTGATGTGGCTCTGACATTCTGGACAGGTCCAAGCACCTAATAAGGTTTCTGTTTCTTATTCATAAGAAGAACCCAGAAGAAGTACAACACAAAAGTTTAAAAAAAGAAAAAACTCCTACTGGAGAAGACATCCAACTTGCCCAGCTTCTCCTTAATTAAGGAGAAGAGTTGGAAAGACTTGCTGATTTAGCGATTGTTAATGAAATTCTGCTAGGAAGGGAAGTAGGTCAGCTGACGTTGGCAGTGTGGGAGGCGTGCCATCAGTAGGCTGCTTTGCTTACAAGAACCAGAGATGCACTCAAGTTACAGGAAGAAATGGGGGTTACGTACGATGCTATCAGGGTTGGAAGCTGTCACAGAAACTTAGCTCCCGGGCCCCTCGAGGGACTGAATTATCTGCTGGTTAACATGATTCTTCCACTCTCTCGGGTTCTGCTCTTCTTTGTACATCTTTGCGTCTCAGCTCTCCTTATGAAGTGAATTATTTTCTGTCTTTCCGGGTATAGAGTCTGATTATTTTCTGTCTTTCCGGGTATAGAGTCTGCCTGCTATGATTCCCTGCCAGCTATGATTCATCTTTTCTCACACACACACACACACACACACACACACACACACACACACACACAGCTTGACTTTAAAGTACTTGATTGCTAAAAATTCCAAAGCAATTATTTTGGTAACATCCAAGTTCATTGATCATGATAACTATAAAAATAATGAAAAGGTTTGAAACATTGCAGGAATTATCAAAATGTGACAAAATGACATGAAGTAAACAGTTGCTATTGGAAAAATGGTGCCAAAAGACATGCTTGACACCAGGTGGCCACAGACCTTCAATTTGTAAAAACTGCAGAATCTGTGAAGCTCAGCAAAATGATGTACGGCTGTAATTCACTTTTAATTCAGCTTTTTTTTTTGTCTTTTTGCCTTTTCTAGGGCAGCAACCGCAGCATGTGGAGGTTCCCAGGCTAGGGGTCTGATAGGAGCCACAGCTGCCAGCCTACGCCACAGCCACAGCAACGCGGGATCCGAGCCAAGTCTGCAACCTACACCACAGCTCTTGGCAATGCCGGATCCTTAACCCACTGAGCAAGGCCAGGGATCGAACCCGCAACCTCATGGTTCCTAGTCGGATTAGTTAACCACTGAGCCATGACGGGAACTCCTTAATTCACTTTAAAACTTAAAGAGTAAAGATTAATGAGAAAATAGTTAAATGTTTGAAATAGAGAATGAAAACCAGCAGTAAAAGGTAGTAGAAGGCTAAATAAGATGAAATGGTTTAAAAAATATATATTGTATATATATATATATAATCCCCAAATCTTTTTGGTCATAAGTTCTATTTAAATAGAAAAAGAAAAACAGCTAGACTGAGACACAGCAACAGTAATTACAACCCGTAATTAAAAGGTTAAAGGAACTAAACGATAAAGCAAAAATTATGTAATTTGTACAGCAGACAGGCAAGTCGGGGGTGGGGGAATAAAAGTATTAGTAAATTAAAATAAGGCGTCTGCACTGTCCAGCGTTCCCGTCCCCCACACATCAGTCCTCCGTGGCCAGCGGTCCTGCGAGGGTTTCCCCCAGTAGCTGACCTCAGGGCTGAGAGCTGCGAGCAGAAAAAACTCTTGGGCCTGGACCACCACCCGGTCGCAGCCTGGAACTTTTACTCCCGCTGATGGCAGGAGACTGCTGTCGGGTGAAGCTGCCGCAGCTCCTCGCCTTCCCGCTGCCCTGGACTGCTGCAGGCGGAGGGGCAGCCACAGGCAGACGCCCGCCGCCTCCCGTGTTGTCCTGACAGTGCTGAGCCTGCGCCTGACGCTCCTCATTGCATTTCTGGGAGCCAGCCGCTTGGGCGTGGTGGTAGCGAAGGGCAGTGAGAGAATTTTTTGCTGAGAAAGAAAATACAGTTTCTGAGATGAGATGCACAGGCTTGCCCATCCCCTGTGCCAGCCAGCAGGTTCTGAGTGTTAGAAAGGTGCGGCTGGTGGAGACTGACGCGCTGGGGAGGATGGGCCCCGCGGCGCGATGGGTCTCAGCAGCTTGCATTTTGTATCCAACACAAAGATGCCTTGTATAATAACCACATTTCTAAAAATCGCTGTGCAAATTGGGGCCTTCTAAACTGAGTTTCCAGTGTGGTAAGAGGAACAAAGACAGTAAAAAAAAAAAGACCGCTTATTTCTCCAAGGAGCTCGTAAGCCGTTTACCATCACCCATCACAGTGAATGGGCTTTATAGTCAGACTGGGTTTCAAATCCTCCCCCCCGCCCCCATCCCTGTCACTTGCTGTTGTACAGTCTTGGCCAAATCACTGAACTTCTCTGAACCCAGTTCCCTTGATAATGAGTGCTGACGTGCCTAATCTGAGCGTGGGAAGAAGTGTGCCTGCAGGGCACGCGCTCTGGGGCCTGCCTCATGCTCTCGTGTTCTCTGAGCGTGAGCTGGAGTGTACTGCTCCTGCCGTCTGAGTTTCACACACACGGTTAACTGGTGGAGAATGGGCAGCAAGGGGGCCTCTGCAACCGAACAGATAAAAAAGTATTGTCCTAAGGACTCTTTCATGCAATGACCTTCTCATTGGAAGCAGCGTCGTTTCTCCTTTATAGACATCATTGAGATGGATTCAAAGCGGGTGCCCCGGGATAAGCTGGCCTGCATCACCAAGTGCAGCAAGCACATCTTCAACGCCATCAAAGTCACCAAGAACGAGCCAGCTTCAGCCGACGACTTCTTACCCACCCTCATCTACATCGTTTTGAAGGGCAACCCGCCACGCCTGCAGTCCAATATCCAGTACATCACCCGCTTCTGCAACCCGAGCCGGCTGATGACGGGGGAGGACGGCTACTACTTCACCAACCTGGTGGGTATTTGATTGCGTGCTCGTGGCGAGGAGCCAGGAAGGTATTCGGTTTAAGGGCCTGACAGGTCCCTCACTTGCCTGTGACACATTCGTGCTTCTGACTTGAGGGGTCGGCCTAGCTGAGGACACTTGCTTGGTGTCGCAGAGCACGTGTGACCAGGCCACACTCACACCCCACGTCCCAGGACTTGACCACTGTGGCTTCCTTATTAGAAGCACAGCCGAGTTGAGGGGCCATGGCTGTTGCTGGCCGTCACTCCCCAGGTCCTGGCTGTAAGAGCCACTTATTTCAGCCGTGAATAATTGGACTGATTCCTTTATTAAAAGACTTAAGATGTACTTTTTTGTTTTATTTCTACAAGTTACCTCTTAAAACTGAATACTGAGGTATTTTAAGACAGCATCAGTTTAGAGGATGTGGGATGATTTTCTGCTGTTGTTCTGTTACAGTGCTGGTTGATCCTAGGCCAGACAGTGGTTAAGTGTCTCTGTCTAGGTTATAGGCTGAGTACTTCCTTTACAGACCACTGGACCTTTGCTTACAGCTTTGGAATAGGTGGCTTATTAAGCCAGTGAATTTGAGCCTCGAGACCCCTATGTGCTTTGCTTCCTGTGCTGGGTGTTGTACAGGGCCATTGCTAGGCACATAAGGAAGCTTTTCTGATAAATTGTCTGCAAAGATAGGTTCTTGAATCTCCAGCATTTCGGAAATTTCCTGTGATTTATTTTTATATCCTAAATATGTATTCACTTCTTTTTATTACTGTTGATTTACAACGTTGTATCAGTTTCTGCTGTGCAGCACAGGGACCCAGCCAGACACGTTTATGTTCTTTTTCTCATACTGTCTTCTGTCACGTTCTGCCCTAAGAGGTTGGACCTAGTTCCCTGTGCTGTACAGCGGGACCTCATCGCTCATCCACTCTAAATGGAACAGTGTGCATCTACTCACCCCAGACTCCCAGTCCGTCCCACTCCCTCCCCTCCCCCTTGGCAACCGCATGTCTGTGAGTCTGTTTCTGTTCTGTACATAGATTCATCTGTGCCATATTTTAGAGTCCACATATGAGTGGTATCATACGGTGTTTGTCTTTCTCTTTCTGACTTACTTCACTTAGTGTGAGAATCTCTGGTTTCATCCATGTTGCTGCAGAAGGCATTATTTTGTCCCTTTTATGGCTGAGTAGTATTCCATCGTATATATGCACTCACTTTTGTACCTAATTTTGTCATTGTTTTTTCTTTCCTTTGAAGTGGGTCCCCCAAAGTGTATGAGCTCCAGGCCCCTGAAAACCTGGCCCTGCCCCCTTACTGGTCACCCTCTGCCGCTGTGTTCAGCTGGCCCTTATGTCACTGGCAGCGTCTGAGGAATGTGGTTTGCAGGTGCAGGGACTGGGAGCGCTCTGTGTCATAATGACTTCGCTTCATCGTTGGCAGTGGTTTTACCCTTCCACACACATGGTTGTGTAGACTATAGTTTTTTGTTTGTTTGTTTGTTTTGCCGTTTGTTGTTTTAGGGCCGCACCCGCGGCATGTGGAGGTTCCCAGGCTAGGGGTCTAACAGGAGCTGTAGACGCCGGCCTTCGCCACAGCCACAGCAACGCGGGATCCGAGCCGCGTCTGCGACCTACACCACAGCTCACGGCAACGCCGGATCCTCAACCCACTGAGCAAGGCCAGGGATCAAACCCGCAACCTCATGGTTCCTAGTCGGAATCGTTAACCAGTGTGCCACGATCAGGACTCCTAAACTGTAGTTTGAAAAAATGTTTAAGTCGCTTAAATACTCATATTTCTTAACATAAGTGAAACATGCACTTAACTGCTGGCGAGGGGCCTTTCAGATTCAGTTCTTTACCCAGAGAGTGTCACACAGTCCGCAGTCCCCGAGAAGCGTGGGGACGAGGGCTGTGGCTGGTAGAGAGACGGAGCAGGCCGGGCCCATGCAGGTGGCCCTCGTCACCGCCGGTGGGGGCAGCTGTCACCTACACTCTGCAGCTTCCTGGCCCTGACCGGGGGCCTTAACTATGTTTGCACCGTCTTTCTTCAGCCTTTTCTGGTCTGCCTCAGAGTCTAGCTTCTACTCCCACTGCTCCAATGAAAAGTAAAAAAGCTGCCAGTTGTCAGGTCCCATGGGAAGTCTCGATCTCCTTCTTTAAGAGGCATGTGACTCCTTTCCCCTAGAGCGTCTCACGCGCTTGGCTTCCACGCTTGGCTTCCACTCTGTCTTCGCTGGCTCTTTGTAAGCCTCGTGTCTTCTGCTTGCTCGTGAATGTGTTCCCCGCTGGGGTTCTGGCCTCTGTGCTTCTCTCTCCCTAGACCGTCTCCTCTGGTCATAGCTCTGCTGGTCACCAGAAGGTGATGACCTGCAGATTTGTGCCATCTGTTTTGACCTCATCCTGAGCTCAAATTTATTTATTGTGCCTCAAATTTAATTTGTTCAGGGAGCTCCCTAGTAACCCAGCAGTTAAGGATCCAACATTGCCATAGCTGCGGTTTGGATTTGATGACTGACCCAGCAACTTTCCCTAATCCATGGGTGCGGCCAAAAAGGAAAAAGAAAAAAAATATCTCTGAGGACCAGAGGTCTGTGCCACACCAGTACCTGAGGACATGCGGCACACTCAGTGGCTGGCTGTGCGCTGGGCAGGTGTCGTGGAGGTGGCCAGGCCTCCGAAGGGAGGAGCTGTGTGGGCCATGGCCCTTCGATCCTCGGCCCTGGAGCTCCCGGCCACAGCAGCAGGAAGGCAGAGCCTCGGACGTCAGGGAATCCCATGGGGAGCTCTGTGCTGACCGTTGAAGGTGACTCTTCAAATACATTGCTCTGTACCAGACCCTAGGACCTTCGAACAACCCAAGGAGAGGCCTGAAGTTCTGATAGTCAGACTCAGTGACATCGGCAGTTAGATTTAAATTTTCTTAAGGAGGAAAATGTTCTACTTCAGTTGGGAGTAGAAAGGAAACGTGCGTAGCCGTGAGTTGGTAACTTTTGAAGCTAAAGTCCAAGGAGGTTCATGAGATTGTTTTGTCTACTTTTTTTTTCCCTCCTTTTTCAGCTGCACCCACGCATCTGGAAGTTCCTGGGTCAGGGTCGAATCTGAGCCAAATCTGTGGCAACACTGGATCCTTAACCCACCACACCAGGCTGGAGATCAAACCAGCCACTCCACAGAGACACACTGGGTCATTAACGCTGCACCACAGCAGGAACTCCTGTTTGGTCTACTCTTGATATTTTTGGAAGGGGGTGTGCACCTGAGACCTGTGGAAGTTCTCGGATCAGGGGATGAATCCGAGCCAGAGCTGCAACCTGCGCCACAGCCGTGGCAGCCCCGGATCCTTAGCCCACTGCTCCGGGCCGAGGATTGAACCCAAGCCTCAGCATCGATCCGAGTATCCACACAGACAGCACCGTGATCCTTTTAAATCTGCTGCACCACGGTGGGAACTCCTTGATTCTGAATTAAGTTCTCTTTTAACGATCTGCTTGAATAGCGGTAGCTTTCCTCATATAATTGTAATAAATAACACTCTCTTCTTTTTTATAGTGCTGTGCTGTGGCTTTCATTGAGAAATTAGATGCTCAGTCTTTGAATTTAAGTCAGGAAGATTTTGATCGATACATGTCTGGCCAGACCTCTCCCAGGAAACAAGAATCTGAGAATTGGTCTCCTGATGCTTGCTTAGGCGTTAAGCAGATGTATAAGAATTTGGATCTCCTGTCTCAGTTGAATGAACGGCAGGAAAGGATTATGAACGAAGCCAAGAAGCTTGAGAAAGATCTGATAGATTGGACAGATGGAATCGCAAGAGAGGTTCAAGACATTGTTGAGAAATATCCACTCGAAATTAAGCCCCCTAATCAGTCGTTAGCAGCTATTGACTCTGAAAATGTTGAAAACGATAAACTTCCTCCACCGCTGCAACCTCAAGTTTATGCAGGATGATGGAAAAATTGACGCGGATAGTATTTATTTGAGCCTAAATTGTAGCCAGCCCTTATTACCACAGTCCACCGATGGGGATCTAGAATATAACTTAATTGCTTATAAATATCAGCATTTTTAAAGGTACAGTTTGTGGGGATTGTTTTGTTCATTTTGTTTTTGTTTTTCTTGTCAGGGGAGGCTTAGGAATTAATAAAGTACTATTTATTTGAGTTACTGAAATAGATTCATTTAAAGCTTGTGTGAAAATTTTGTCTATAAATCTATTTTTTCTCCATGATTTTCCTATGTGCTTCCTCTGTGGCATTCACTGTGTTTTGGATTTGGTTAAATAATTGCCTTTTAAAGGATAAAACGAATGCTACAAAAAAAATGTATGTTTAAGGAAATTCAATGGTACCACTGTTCTACAGTTCGAAATAATTTTATAATTGTAAAGATAGAAGATATATTAATAAGTAAATATGTAAAATTGTAAATATGTAAAAAACAAAGGAATGGTGTCTGCTGTGCATGGCATTTCATGTGTTCATTTTTTTTAGTTTAAAATGAAGTATATATAGAGAGGGAGTTTCCTGGCGGTCTAGTGGTTAGGATTTGACACTTTCACCGCTGCAGCCCAGGTTCAGGCTCTGGTCTGGGAACTGAGATCCCACATCAAGTTACTACATACTGCAGCCAAAAACAAGAAGTATATTGAATGTTTGCCTTTAACACCGTTTTATTTGGTTTGCCCATAAAATGAATCTTGAAGTGTTTAGACATGCTCCGCCTAAAATGCTGGGTCTGTCTCTAATGTGTATTAGCCCTCCTTTGAGGTCCTCTGTAGTCAGAGTGTGTGACACTGTTGATGTCCAGGATAGCTTTTATAAAGACTGAACCCTGCTTCTGGCACCTCTGTCCTCCTTAGGTCCTCACTGAGCCCTTTGTAAGGGAGCCAGCCCTGGGTCTGGGTCCGAGGACGAGCAGTGGATGGCTCTCTGCTGGTGGGAGCTGATGGGGGGTGTCCCTCAGAGCTTTGAAGTGCGGGCAGCACCTTTCTGCCTCCGTGGTGTACCTCCGACTTTATGAACAACCCGGACACATGGCACGTCAACCTCTTTCAGGGCCTCCCAGCCTCAATACTGTTGACATTTGGGGCCTGAGGACTTTTCTGTGGTGGGCGCCGCCCTGTGCATTGTAGGGTGCTTCAGTGTCCCTGGCCTCTCCACCCACTGGATGCTAGTAGCAACCCCCAGCTGTGGAAAAATTGTCTGCAGACATTGCAGTCCAGGTGACAGAACTGCCCCCAGTTAGGACCACCTGATCTATTTTGTAAGCAAGAGAGCTTTCCTCCTAGGGGGGTGACACAGTGTAACCAAAGACTATTGCAGTCCGTGCACAGAGCAATGCGAGCCGAGAGCACGGCAGTGAGGCTTTCCAGCCACTGGCCGTGTGGAACCTTTTCTCATCCTAACAGAGCCCTTCGTATCCTAAATACACCATCACGATCCTCCCTGCAGCAGCAGTTTCTACAGATTACCAGTGTACCTGGGAAACTGTAATTCCCAGGGCACCATTTTTGAACAAGGTCACATCGCACAAGCAGTTAAGAAAGCTTCCTTTGCCTTTCGGGGGTGTTCCTAATAGTGTACCACAGATTTTTGTTTACTACAAATTTGTAGTAATTTTGAAGTAATACTAGGGTGAGCATAAAACTTTTTACCCGTCACTTATAAATGTGTGTGTAAAATCCATTGAGTTGACACATCTCTTGTTCTGAAGCACTGAAGATGTTATGAAACAGTTAACGGAGTCAGCTGATGGCCCAGCCACTTGAATGGAATGAGTTACCATCAAATTTCTGGAGAATCTGCTCATAGAAATGTGGGCACAGATGGTCTTCGTAGAAGGTGTTCCCCTTTTTGTTTTTCTATGTACTTTCTAGGTGCTAATCCAGGTATACACACTCTTAATTCTCCTGGGAATATACCATTCTTTAGTCATTGTACATTATGTTTGTTAAATAAAATATGCATATCAGCCTCCCAAAAAAAAAAGCTGTCTTTTTTCTGACCTCTTACCTACGTAAATTGTTGAATTGATTTTTTTGTATATGTCTCATATTGGTTGAATTCTGCATATTTGGACTCTTGCCTTATCTTTCTCTGAAGTCAGCATCAATACTATGGCCAGAGTGTCTGTTTTCTCAACAAGAAAGTATTGACATTTTATGTACCGCAGGTGTGATTGGAATAAACCTCTGGGACAGAAGTCCTCATCAATAAAGTCTTACAACCCATCCCTCTTCCAAATAGGCTGGATTTTTGGCTTGTCATCTTAAGAAAATATGTATTATTAATATTCTTATGTTACACAGGTTTCCCTTTTAAACCACAGACTTCATTGTTATACTAAAAAATGAAACAGACATTAAGTTAAAATTAAGAACAAGAGAAGGATTGGGAGTTCCCTTCGTGGCTCAGTGGTTAACGAATCTAAGAACCATGAGGTTGCGGGTTCGACCCCTGGCCTTGCTCAGTGAGTTAAGGATCCGGCGTTGCTGTGAGCTGTGGTGGTGGTTGCAGACGCGGGTCAGATCCCACATTGCTGTGGCTGTGGCATCGGCCGGCAGCTACAGCTCCTCTTAGACCCCTAGCCTGGGAACCTCCATATGCCACGGGTGCGGCCCTAGGTAAGGCAAAAAGACAAAAAAAAAAAAAAAAGAACAAGAGAAGGATTGTTTGCTGTCACTACTGTTAGCCTTTTCTGACAGTTTTACCCAGAGCACTGTCTTCAGACAGAAAGAAAAGCAATTGATCTCATTAATATAGAATGATTATAGCCTGGTGGTTGACATGGGCTTAAGCCGGAAGGCCTGGGTTTGGATTTGGTTTTCTGTTGACTAGTGATGTTGAGCATGTTTTCATGTGTTTTTTGGCCATCTGTATGTCTTCTTTGGAGAAATGGGATCTTCTGCCTATTTTTTATTGTGGGGTTTTTTTTTGACATAAAGCTACATGAGATGTTTGTATTATTTTGGAAATTAATCCCTTGTTGGTTGCTTCATTTGCAAAGATTTTCTCCCATTCTGTGGGCTATCTCTCCATTTTGTTGATGGTATTTCTTTGCTGTGTGAAAGCTTTTAAGTTTAGTTAGGTCCTATTGGTTTATTTTTGTTTTTATTTTCGTTACTGGAGTACTGTAGTAGGTGGATCCAGAAATATACTGCTGTGTTATGCCTATGTTTTCCTCCAGGAGTTTTTAGCCTTACATTTTAGGTCTTTAATCCGTTTTGAGTTTATTTTTGTGTATGGTGTTAGAGAATGTTCTAATTTCATTCTTTTACATGTAGCTGTCCAGTTTTCCCAGCACTACTTTTTGAAGAGACTGTCTTTTCTTCATTGTATGTTCTTATCTCCTTTGTAGAGATCAGTCGACCATAAGTCTGTGGGTTTATCTCTGGGCTTTCTATCCTGCTCCATTGATCTATATTTCTGTTTTTGTGCCAGTACCATACTGTTTTGATGACTGTGGCTTTGTAGCTTAGCCAAGGAGCCTGATTCCTCTAGCACTGTTTTTCTTTCTCAAGATTGCTTTGGCTATTTGCGGTCTTTTGTGTTTCCATACATTTTTTTTTTTTTTCTTTTTAGGGCTGCACCTGCAGCGCGGAAGTTCCCAGACTAGGGGTCAAATCCGAGCTACAACTGCCAGGCTATGCCACAGCCACAGCAGTGCATATGCAACCTACACCACAGCTTATGGCAATGCCACATTCTTAACCCACTGAACAAGGCCAGGAATTGAACCTGAGTCCTCAGGGATACTAGTTGGGTTTGTTACCACTGAGCCAAAACAGGAACTTCTATATAAAATTAAAAAAAAAAATTGTGTTCTGGAGTTCCCAATGTGGGGCAGCAGAAACGGATCCGACTAGGAACCATGAGGTTGCAGGTTCAATCCCTGGCCCAGCACAGTGGGTTAAGTAGCTAGCATTGCTGCAGTTGTGATGTAGGATAGAGCTGTGGCTCAAATTCAACCCCTGGCCCAGGAATTTCCATATGCTACGGGGGTGGCAAAAATAAAAAAAAAGGAAGAAAGGAAGGTAGTAGGCAAGGAAGGAAAGAACCTGCTGAGACTGAATAATGAAGAAATTGAAAATCTGAGCAGACCAATATGAGTAAAAAATTGAATCAGTAATCAGAAACCTCCCAACAAAGTCTAGGACCAGATGGCTTCACCAGTGAACTCTCTCAAACATTTAAAAAACGATTAGTGCCAATCCTTTTCCAACTCTTCCAGAAAACTGAAGAGGAGGGAATACTCCCAAATTCACTTTATGGGACCATCACTGCCCTGATACCAAAAGCCTGAAAAGGATCTTACAAGAAAGGAAAATTATAAGCCAATACCCCTGATGAATAGAGATGCAAAAATTATCAGCAAAATACTAGTAAACTGAATTCAACTGCATATCAGAATGATTGTACAGAATGATCAAGTGGGATTAATCCCTGGGATGCAAGGATGGTTCAACATGTGAATCAACCAAGGCAATATACCACATTAACAAAATGAATGATAAAAATCATATTATCATCAGAGTTCCTGTTGTGACTCAGCAGGTTATGAACCCGACTAGTATCCATGAGGATCTCTGGTCTCGCTCAGTGGGTTAAGGAGCCTGTGTTGCTGCAAGCTGCAAATAGGTCACAGATGCGATTCAGATCCTGTGTTGCTGTGCCTGTGGCGTAGACGGCAGCTGCAGCTCCAATTTGACCCTTAGCCTGGGAACTTCCATCTGCCACAGGTGCAGCGATCCCCTCACCCCCCCCCAAAAAAATCATATCGTCTCAATAGATGCAGAAAAAAATTGACAAAATTCAACAATTATTCATAATAAAAACTCTCCATAAAGTGAGTGTAATAGAATATTCCTAAGCATAAATAAAGACATGCTTACAGTTAATATGTTCCTCTCTGGAGGAAAACTGAAAGCCTTTCCTCTAAGATTAGGTATAGGACAAGGGGAGGCCACTCTCACCACTCTTATTCAACTCAGTCCTGGACATCCTAGCCAGAGCAATTAGGTAGGAAAAAGAAATAAAAGGCCTTCAAATCAGAAAGGAAGAAGTAAAACTGTTTCTATTTACAAATGACATGATCTTAAATATGTAAAAATCTCTAATAATTACACACACACACACATGCACACATACACACACAACTGTTAGAACTAGTAATAAGATCAGTAACGGCAGGATACAAAATATACAAAAATCACTTGGGTTGTTATACTAATAACTATTAGAAAGAGAAATTAAGAAAACAATCCCATTTACAATGTGATAAAAACAATAAAATACTTAGGAATAAATTTAGCCAAGTGAATTTATACTGAAAGACCTATACACTAAAATTTTTTAAGAGATTGATGGAAGAAATGGAAGAAAACACAAATGGAAAGACATTCCACACTCATGGACTAGAAGAATTAATATTGTTAAAATGCCCATACCATCCAAAATCTATAGCTCTGAACCAATTCCTATCAGAATTCCAATGGCATTTTTCACATAATTTGAACAAACAACCTTAAATTTGTATAAAATCACAAAAGACCCAGAATAGCCTAAGTGATCTTAAGAAAAAAGAATAAAGCTGGGGTGTTGTACTTCCTGATTTCAAACTATATTACAAAGCTATAGTTATCAAAGCAATATGGTATTGACGGAAAAACACACATAGGTCAATGGAAAAGAGCTGAAAGCCCAGACTCACACACACATATGGCCAATTAACTTACAACAAAGTAACCAAGGATATACAATGGAGAAAAGATGGTCTCTTCAATAAATGGTGCTAGGAAGACTGGACAACCATATGCAGAAGAATGAAACTGAGCCACTATCATATACCATATATAAAAATCAACCCAAAAAAGGGATTAAAGGAGTTCTCTTGTGGCTCAGGGGGTTAAGGATCCAGCATTAACACTGCAGCAGCTCAAATCAATGCTGTTGTACAGGTTCAATACCTGGCAAGGAACTTCTGCATGTCTCAGTTGCAGCCAAAAAAGAAAAAAAAAAATGATTAAAGACTTGAAAATAAGACCTGAAACCATAAAACTCCTAGGAGAAAACAGTGATAAGTTTTCTTTCTTTCTTTCTTTCTTTCTTTCTTTTTTTTTTTTTGGCTGCACATGTGGCATGTGAACATTCCCAGGCCAGGCACTGAATCTTTACCAAAGCTGTGACTAGAGCCACTGCAGTGATAACACTGGATCTTTAACTGCTAGGCCACCTGGGGACTCCAGGGGTAAGCTTTTTGGTCTTGGTGATGATTTTTTTTTTAATTTGATACCAGAAGAGAGACTATATCAAATGAAAAAACTGTACACAGCAAAGGAAACCATCAAGAAAATTAAAAGCAACCTAGCAACCTATAGAATGGGAAAAAGTATTTGCAAATCATATATCGGACAAGGAGTTAATATCCAAAATTTACAAAAAAAAACTCATAAAATCCAATAGCAAAAAAATCAGACAATCCACAATAGCAACAAAAATGCAGAGAACCAGATAGACATTTTTCAAAAGAGGACATGCAAATGGCTAAAAGACACATGAAAAGGTGCTCGACGTCACTAATCATCCAGGAAATACAAATTACAACCACAATGAGATATGACCTCACACCTATTAGAATGGCCATAATCAAAAAGACGAGGAAAAAAAAAAAAAGACAAGAGGAGTTCCCCTGTGGCACATCAGGTTAAGGATCCAGCATTGTCACTGCAGCGGCTCGTGTCACTGCTGTGGTACAGGTTCTGTCACTGGCTCAGGAACTTCCACATGCCTTGGGCATGACCAACCAACCAACAAACAAAAAATAACAAATGGTGGTGAAGATGTGGAGAAAAGGACACTCTGTACGCTGTTGGTAGGAATGTAAATTGGTTCAATCTCTGTGGAAAATAGTATGACGGTTCCTCAAAAAATTATGATCCAATTTAGGTTATGATCCATATGATCCAACAATTCCACTTCTGTGTATAGATGTGAAGGAAATGAAATCAGAATCTCAAAGAGATATCTGTACCCCTGTAGGCATTGCAGCATTAATTACAATAGCCAATACATGTAAACAAGGTAAGTGACCAACAACAGATTAATGGACAAAGAAAATGTCACACACATACACACACACACACACACACACACACACACACACACACACGCAATGGAATATTATCTGGCCATGGAAATATTGCCACTTGTGTCAACACGGATGGACCATGATGATACTAAGTGATGTAAGACAAGGAAAGACAGCAATTGTATGATCTCACTTATATTCGAATCTAAAAAAGCTGAACATGGGAGTTCCCGTTGTGGCTCAGCAGAAACGAATCCAACTAGGAACAGTGAGGTTGCAGGTTCAATCCCTGGCCTTGCTCAGTGGGTTAAGGATCCGGCGTTGCCGTGAGCTATGGTGTAGTTCACAGACATGGCTCAAATCTGGCATTGCTGTGGCTGTGGTGTAGGCCGGCGGCTACAGCTCCCATTTGACCCCTAGCCTGGGAACCTCCATATGCTGTGGGTGCAGCCCTAAAAAGACAAAAATTATGTCCTCATAAAGCTGGCGGTGGGGAAGACAGATTACCAATACCAACGTGAAAAAAGGTGAGAAAATTTTGAAATAAGAAAAATTTAAATCAGCAACAAGGTCCCACTGTGTAATACAGGGAATTACATTTACTATCCTATAATAAACCATAATGGAAAAGAATGTGAAAAAGAATGAATATATATGTACAACCAAATCACTTTGCTGTACAGCAGAAATTAGCACAACATTGTAAATCAACTATACTTCAATAAAATAAAGAAAAAAGAACTTTGAAAGTTTTAAAATCAAATGTTTAAAAAACACACAGAAGGCAGGAACAAACAACTCACCATTTAGACTTGACAACAGATAACAGATGAAAAATATGTCACTAGTAATCAAAGAAATATAAAATGATTCAGTACTAAAATAATTTTTTTCTTGTCAAATTGGCAAAGGTGAAATTTTTTGGTGAATATAGCATTTTATGACTCAGTGTACAGAGATATGTACCTCTTTTGTTTTTGCCTTTTTTTTAGGGCTACACCTGCACCATATGGAAGTTTCCAGGCTAGGGGTCAAATAGGAGCTGCCGCTGCCAGCCTATACCACAGCCATAGCAATGCCAAATCTGAGCCACGTGTGCTACCTACACCACAGCTCATGACAACACTGGATCCTTGACCCACTGAGCGAGGTCAGGAATCAAACCCACATCCTCATAGATACTAGTTGGGTTCGTTTCCACCGAGCCACAACGGGAACTCCCAAGAAATTTACCTCATTCATGAAAGCACAAATTATAACATTTCCAGAAAGCAAATCAATGTGCCAAGAGCCTTAAAAATCTTTATACTTTTTGGCATAGTAATCCTATTTCTAGAAATCTATGCTGAGAAAATAATCAAAAACACAGTAAAATGTACATAAAAACATAGAAGTTTAATAGTTCAAAAATTTTAAATTGCAAGGAGGGGAAACGTCTCAAAGAATAATAATGCAGAAAGCTCCTAGCATAATACTAAGCATAGTTCCAGACTTTTTTTTTTCTTTTTACAGCTGCACCTGTGTCATATGGAAGTTCCCAGGCTAGGGGTCCAATAGGAGCTGTAGTCGCCAGCTTACGCCACAGCCACAGCAACGCGGGATCCTTAACCCACAAGCCAGGCTAGGGATCCATCCTTCATCCTCACTGAGACAGCGTTGGGTCCTTAACCTGCTGAGCCAAAACGGGAACTCCCCAAATCTGTTTTAATATCCCAAGCAACGCCAGAGGAAAAAAATAAAGAAATGCAGCAAAATCTCATCATTAGTTACCCCTGGGATTAAGGATTACAGATGGTTTTAATTCTCCTCTAAAGTTTTCCTAACTTTATACAATACCGTGGTTGTTTTCACATCAGAAAATCAGAAAAAAAAATTATTCTCAGAGTATAAAAACAAAAGCTCCACACCTCTGCACAACGCAGAATGATAATAGTTCATATCAGCTCTTAAAGGGAGAAGTTTGTTTTAAAAGTGACACAGCTGTCTCCAGTTTCCCAGGCAACCCGTCTGTGGTTGCCAATACAGAATGCTACCTCTAGGGGTGGAATCACCCTGTTAGAAGATTCTGCGGCCGGCCCCTCTTTAAAAGAGTAATGAGTTTCCACCGAGGGTGGGTGTCTGGTTAAACTTTCCTTTGTACAAATACACACCTGCTGAATGGTTTCCCTGCCAGAAGAAAATTGCTCGCTCCCTTAGTCAAAACTCAATGAAGCTGCAAGAAATCTAGTTCCTTAGATTTGGAGCGGCAGCCAGGAAACCGGTAAGCATTCTTGAATATGAAGAACTCTTCCCTGAAGCACCGGGTCTGTCATCAGAATGAAATTCTGGCGGCACCTGCGCTGGGAGGGGGACAGACCTGGTGCAGGAGCGGGACAGACGGGGTGCGGGAGGCGGCTGGTCATTTTCTCCTGATTTGGAAAGTGAGGCGGGGGGTGGAGGGTGTGGATGGACGTGCTGTTTCAAGTGGAAACTTTCTCGTATCACTTTGCCAATGAGTCACTCTTTCTGAAAGGAGCCCTGTGCGGGTTTAGGTGAACCCATCAGTGGGGGCGCTGGACCGGGTGGTCCGCGGAAGTTTCTGCCTTTAAACCATACGAAGTCCAGGCTCTGGCTGGATGCAGAACCCAGCCTCCGTACAGAAAACGGTGCTACAGGGACTATGAAAAGGCACATTTCAGCTCATTTCCAATCTGATGGAAATGGGAAACTATAAAAATACGAATGGTTAAACGGCTCAAGACTTGGCTGAAGCGTTCCCATGGCGGCTCAGCGGTAACCAACCGGACTAGGATCCATGAGGGGGTGGGTTCGATCTCTGGCCTCGCTCAGTGGGTTAAGGATCTGGTGTTGCCGTGAGCGGTGGTGTAGGTCACGGTCGCAGCTCAGATCCCGCGTTGCTGTGGCTGTGGTGTAGGCTGGTGGCTACAGCTCAGATCTGCCTGGGAACTTTCATATGCCACCAGTCCGGCCCTAAAAAAAAAAAAGAGAGAGAGAGAGAGAGATCATCTGCCTAGTAGAATAATTATGGTCTCTCACGTGTGTTTGGCCCTTAGATACGAGGTGCCATGCTAGACAAGCATTTCAAATGTATTGCCCCCTTAATGTGTCTAATAGTCTAGCAGGAATAATGACAGATAGCCTTCATTAGTGTTTGATCCATGCTAGTTACCCTGCTAAATGCTTCATGGAAAACAAGACCTTTAACCTCCTCAAGAACCCTGCAGGCAAGGATTATTATTATCCCCAGGCACCAAAAGGAAACTGAAGCACAGAGATGTGTGTCTTGTCCCAGATCACAGCGCTGAAGGGGGAGCCAGGACTCAAACCCAGGCTGACGGGCTCCAGAGTCCCACTTTGTCTTTTTCTTTTATTTTTTGTTGTGGTAACAACACGATGTCAGACTTATCCTCTTAACGATTTGTGAAGTGTACATTATTTTTAACCTGGGTATAATGTTGTAAGCGGGTCTCTAGAGCTTATACAGCTCTGCTTAACTGAAACTTTACGCCTGTTGATGAATAACTTCCCATTTCCTGCATCCCCAGCTCCTGGTAACCACCATTCCAAGTTTGGATTTTTATGACTTTGGCTCTTTCAGATACCTCGTGGAGGGGAAATCCTGCAGTACAGGTCTTTCTGAGTCTGGCTTATCTCACATAACACAAGGTCCTTAAGGTCCATCCATGTCCCATATTGTAGGATTTCCTTATTTGTTTAAGGCTGAGTGGGATTGCACTGTGTGCATACGCATTTTCTGTATCCATTCGTGCGTTTCCTTGTCTTAGCCATCGTAAACGGTGCTGCTGTGAACATGGGAGTGGAGTTTTCTCTCCAACATCCTGATTCCGTTCTGGATGGATCTATACCCAGAAGTGCTGGATCATATAGCTTCTTTTTTGGTTTGATTTTGCTTTTGGTTTTTTTAGGGCGGTACCCACGGCATATGGAAGTTCCCAGGCTAGGGGGCGAATCAGAGCTGCAGCTGCCGGCCTGCACCACAGCCCCAGCAACGCCGGATCCTTAACCCACTGAGCGAGGCCAGGGATCGAACCCACGTCCTCATCGGTACTAGTTGGGTTTGTTACAGCTGAGCCACGACAGGAACTCCAGCAGTTCTTTTTTGCATTGTTTGGACCCACCGTACTGTTTTTCATAGCAGCTGCGGCATTGTGCACCCCCACAGAGGCCCCATTTCGGAGTAACATTTTATACAAATTCTCCCCAAGTCCTCAGAGAACTGAGAGAAGAGGGCATGGTGGGTATCAGGGCTTTGGCCCTTGGGCTTCTGGAAGAAAATGAGACCTAAAGAGTTTTGTTTTGTTTTGTTTTTTGTTCTCGGCCATGTCCACAGCAGGCAGAAGTTTCCAGGCCACAAATCAAACCTGTGCCACAGCAGTAACCAGAGCCGCAGCAGTGACAATGCCAGATCCTTAACCCCTTGAGGCATGAGGAGACTCCTATGAGTTTTGATTTAAGAAAAGATGTAAAAGAGGAGAGGATTTTTCGAGTGGGATGTGGCTGCGAAATTTTTAGTTGTTAGGCGATGAGGATTATAGCGTGTCAAGCTACGGTGTTCGGTTCCTATTTTGTTTTGGGGTTTTTTTTTGGCCACACCTGGGGCATGTGGAAGTCCTCGGGCTGGGGATCAAACCTGCAGCGCAGTGGTGACCAGGGCTGTTCCAGTAACGATGCTGGGTACTTAACCCTCTGCGCCCCAGGGAACTCCCCATGTTGTAAGAGAATTTGTTAACGCCAGCCATGAATTTCCAGTCTACTGCGGGGTGCAGCAGCATTGCCCTGAGTTTCTCACAGCCTAAAGCAAGGATCAGAAAATACCATTAGGCAGCCAAACCTGGCCATCACCGGCTTTCATAAATAAAGTGTTATTAGAATACAGCCACTCTGGGCGTTCGCACTGTGGCTCAGCAGTAACAAATCCAACTAGTATTCATGAGGACGTGGGTTCAACCCCTGGCCTCACTCAGTGGGTTAAGGATCTGGCGTTGCTCTGGCTGTGGCGTAGGGAGCTGTGCCTCCGATTCAGCCCCTAGCAGGGGAACTTCCATGTGCCACAAGTGAGGCCCTAAAAAGAAAACACAAAAATCTGGATTAAAAAAAAACCCTAAGGGAGTTCCGTTTGTGGCTCAGTGGTTAACGAATCCGACTAAGAACCATGAGGTTGAGGGTTTGATCCCTGGCCTTGCTCAGTGGGTTAAGGATCTGGCGTTGCCGTGAGCTGTGGTGTAGGTCGCAGATGCGGCTCGGATCCCGCATTGCTGTGGCTGTGGTGAAGGCCGGCAGCTACAGCTCCTGTTAGACCCCTAGCCTGGGAACCTCCATATGCCACAGGTGCGGCTCTAGATAAAAAAAAAGGCAAAAAGACAAAAAAAAAAACCCTAGGTACTATGCAGGACTAACTGTTGCATTTAGCTGTCCTGTTCCTTAGTGTCATTTAATCTAGAACAATGGCCCAGCCTTATTTGCTTGAGTTTGTTTATTCAGTTTTATTGAGTTATAACTGGCAAATAAAATTGTAAGATCTTTAACGTTAGGATGATTTGCCATACATGCACACTATGAAAGGATTTTTTTTGTTTGTTTTTCATGACACTGATATATTTGAAAAGTGTGGGCCAAATTTTTTTTTTGTCATTTTTTTTTTTTAGGGCCACACCCACGGCATATGGAGGTTCCCAGGGTAAGGGCTGAATTGGAGCTGTAGCCGCCGGCCTACGCCACAGCCACAGCAACACCAGATCTGAGCCGCATCTATGACCTACACCACAGCTCACGGCAACACTGGATCCTTAACCCACTAAGCAAGGCCAGGGATTGAACCTGCATCCTCATGAATTCTAGTCAGATTCGTTTCCAATGAGCCATGACAGGAATTCCTAAATTTTTTTTAATTAACTAATTTTTGATTGACATGTAGTTGATTTATAATGTTGAATTAGGTTCAGGTGAACAGCAGTGATTCAATTATATGTGTGTGTGTATAACTTTTTAGATTCTTTTCTATTATAGATTATTGCAAGACATTGACTTAGTCCCCTGTACTATACATTGGGTCCTTGCTGACTATCTGTTTTATTTATAGCGGTGTGTATGTATTAATCCCAGCTTCCTGATTTATCCCTCTGCCTCCTTTCCCCTTTGGTAACCATAATTTTGTCTCCTGTGTCTGTGAGTCTGTTTCTGTTTTGTAAATATGTTCTTTTGCATCATTTTTGTAGAGCCCACATACAAGTGATATCATACGGTATTTGTCTTTCTCTGACTTGCTTCACTTACTATGAGAGTCTCTAGTTTCATCCATGTTACTGTAAATGGCATGATTTCAATCTCTGTTCTGGCTAAGTATGAACTGGCTGTTTTGCAGAACCCACCCACAGCCTGGATTGGTTTGCTTATTTGCTGGTGTTTAGATTCAGGTTTTTAGCAAAGAGGGGGTGTGTCCTTGTCAGCGCACCCAATCAGGGGGACTCAGATTGTTCATGAAGGAAGACTGCACCAACAGGGGTAAGCAGTTTTTTTTTTTTTTTGTCTTTTTTTTTAAGGGCCACACCC